>NIVC01001627.1:0-45805 GCA_002269645.1 Macrostomum lignano | reverse complement strand
TGGGCCTCTTGTATTTATAGACGATTTGGTGATCCAAAAATAGTATCATGACTCATGTGTTGCGCTATAAGGGGTAACATGACTCATTGCGTGCTATAATTAGTAACATGAATCACTCTACTGCTATAAATAGTATCATGATTCATTTCTAAAGTTTAGGTGCGCATGCATGCACTAGCTTACTTACAGTAGCATTCTAAGATTTCTAATTCTTGCTCTTAACGGGAGGTAGAACACTCTACAAGACGTCACCAAGTTGACTGTGCCTGTCAAGATCGCTGCAGAAATCTTTGTAGCCAGGGAATCGGGCGGGCATCCTAGAGGTCACTTCAGTGATTATTCATCCATGCTCCGAATGTCCTGGCAGACAGCATTGGTTTCAGTAAAGTCATCCTCTATGTACGAGCGTAGAGAGAAGAGGCAGTAGGGAGTAGTGGCGGAGTACGGGATTTTAACACTCATTCTTCTAGCAATCTTGGGCCGATAGATTATTTAAACTTTGACCAAGATTTCAGTCGGTAAAAGATTTTTTAATATACCGGTATGATATTTATTGAATGCGAGCGATGCAATTCAACTGATTTATAATCGAATATGAAACTAGCCAGGAGAGAAGAGAGAAGGCAGATGATAGAAAAGGAGAGAGGAGAAGAGAGAAGTGAGCGGACCCGGTTGCTATTGTGAAGCTTTTAAGGACCCGAGGGCCGAGGTTGGGATAGAGAGGCTCCGCTGCCGTATGTGGCCCGCGGGACAAAGGGGTCGTATAATAAAGCCGTCGTAGCGTAAGCTCGATCGTACGTCGGAACCTACGGAGAACTACGGAGATAGGAGCTAAGAACGATCTTATCTTACGATGGCTTTATAGAACGGGTGGAAAGTTTGCCGACCGTTGATCTAAACAAGCAATTACTGTTTTACAGCCAGGAGAATTCACAGCTGTGCGAGACGCTCACAATGGATGATGAGGACTTCGACTTAAACGAGTTTGGACAGTATGAATTTGATTTCGAATCCATCTGGAGCGACGCAGACAGCCAGTGCAGAGCATGGCACAGGGAATTGCTCAAAGCTTGCCAGAATGACGAAATTGAAGAGCAGAACAGAATAGCAAAGACATTAAAAGAGTGCATTGAGGATCAGAATGATATACAAGCGAAAGCATTGCTGTTTATGACAGTAGTCACTTCCAACACCCAGCTGCTAAAAGTCTTGACAGAAAGACTTCCTGATCTGTGCCTCAGAGTAAAAAGTGATAAAAACAACAACATTCTTCATTTTGCCTGCTGCTGCAAGCAGACAGACTCGGCAGTCCAATCACTGCAAATTATTTGGGACAAATGTGGACAACAGCTGATCAAAGAGCCGAATGCTGAGATGAGAACACCCTTGCACATATCTGCTCAAAACAGCCAAAACCCAGATTTGCTTCGTTGGCTTGCTTCTACAGTCAAAGACAAACAGCAGTTCTTCATTAAAGACAATGATGGAAAGAGTGCCGTGCATGTTGCTTTCGAATATCAAGATTTGGAGACTCTTCAGACATTGGCAACGGAGCTCAGTTTAAAAAACTGCCTATCTGTCAAATGCCAGGGAAGACAGATCTTACACATTACGGCAATGATCAGTGAGGATCCGTCAGTGCTTCTGTGGCTTGTTGCTAAAGTTGAAGACAAGCAGCGATTCTTCGATCCAGACGAGGATGGAAAAAGTGCCGTGTATGTTGCTTTCAATTACCAAGAGTTGGACACTCTTCAGGCATTGACAACGGAGCTCGGCTTGCAAAGCTGCGTTTCCGCCAAGGGTCCTAGAAGGAGAACAATTTCGCATGCTGCAGCTGAAAACAGATCCATCCCGTCAGTGCTTCTGTGGCTCGTTTCTGAAGTGGAAGACAAGCAGCGATTCTTCGATCCAGACGAGGATAGAGAGAGCGCCATACACGTTGCTTTCAGCTGCTTAAACTTGGACACTCTTCAGACGTTGGCAAAGGAACTGGGCTTGAAAAAATGTATTTCTGTGAAAGGCCCTAGAAATCGCACAATTTTGCACGCCGCAGCTGAAAACAGTGAGGATCCGTCAGTGTTCCTGTGGCTCGTTTCCGAATTGGAAGAAAAGCAGCGATTCTTCGATCCAGACGAGGATAGACAGAGTGCTGTGCATCTTGCTTTCAGATGCCAAAACTCGGAAACTCTTCAGAAATTGGCAACGGACTTCAGTTTGCAAAACTATGTTTTTTCCAAAGGTCCCAGATGTCGGACACTTTTGCACGCCGCAGCTGAAAACGGGTCCATCCCGTCAGTGCTACTGTGGGTCGCTTCTGAAATTAAAAACAACCAGCGATTCTTTGATCCCGACGAGGATGGAGAGAGTGCTGTCCATGTTGCTTTCAGATGCCAAAACTCAGACACTCTTCAGGAAATGGCTATAGAACTCAATTTGCTAAAGTGCGTTTCCTCTAAAGGTCCAAGAAATCGCACAATTTTGCACGCCGCAGCTGAAAACAGTGAGGATCCGTCAGTGCTTCTGTGGCTCGTTTCCGAAGTGGAAGACAAGCAGCGATTCTTCGATCCAGACGAGGATAGAGAGAGCGCCATTCACGTTGCTTTCAGATGCCAAAACTCGGACACTCTTCAGGAATTGGCAACGGAGCTTGGCTTGAAAAAATGCCTTTCCGCCAAGGGTCCCATGCGTCGGACAATCTTGCATGCCGCATCTGAAAATGGATCTGATCCGTCAGTGCTATTGTGGCTCGTTTCCGAAGTTGAAGGCAAGCAGCAATTCTTCGATCCAGACGAAGATGGAGAGAGTGCCGTGTATGTTGCTTTCAGTTGCCAAAACTCGGACGCTCTTCAGGAACTGGCTATAGAACTCGATTTGCGTAAGTGTGTTTCCTTTAAAAACCCAAGAAATCGCACAATTTTGCACGCCGCAGCTGAGAACAGTGAGGATCCGTCAGTGCTTCTGTGGCTTGTTTCCGAAATAGAAGACAAGCAGCGATTATTCGATCCAGACGAAGATGGAGAGTGTCCCGTGCACGTTGCTTTCAGATACCAAAACTCGGGCACTCTGCAGGCATTGGTAACGAAGCTCAGTCTACAAAAGTGCATTTTATCCAAGGGTCCCAGATGTCGGACGATTTTGCACGCCGCAGCTGAAAATGGATCTAATCCATCAGTGCTATTGTGGGTCGCTTCTGAAGTTAAAAATAAGAGACAATTCTTCGATCCAGACGAAGATGGAGAGAGTGCCGTGCACGTTGCTTTCAATTGTCAAAACTTGGACACTAACCGTACGCTGGCAACTAAGCTCGATTTGAAAAAATGCTTTTCTTTGAAAAGCGCCTGGAATCGCTCAATTTTGCATGTCGCAGCTGAAAACAGATATAATCCGTCAGTGCTACTGTGGCTCGCTTCTGAAGTAGAAGACAAGCAGCGATTCTTCGACCCTGACAAGGATGGAAAAAGTGCCTTGTATGTTGCTTTCAATTACCAAGAAATAGACACTCTACAGGCATTGGCCGCGGAGCTCACTTTGCAAAAATGTGTTTCTTCTAAGGGTTCCAAATGTCGGACAATTTTGCACGCCGCAGCAAAAAACAGTGAAAATCCGTCAGTGCTGCTGTGGCTTGTTTCTGAAATCGAAGACAAGCAGCGATTCTTTGATACAAACGATGGAAAAAGCGCCGTGTATGTTGCTTTTAAATGCCAAGAATTTGACACTCTTCAGGCATTGGCAAATGAACTCGGTTTGCAAAAGTGCGTTTCCGCTGAGGGCCCCAGAAACCGAACAATTTTGCACGTAGCAGCTGAAAACAGCTGGGATCCTTCACTGCTAATGTGGCTCGCTTCCGAAGTCAAAAATACACAGCAGCTCCTCTCCAGAGATGATGATGAAAGCACTGTCCTTCATTACGCTTTTTGTTATCAAAATTTGTCAACAATCTCTGTTCTGATTGAGAAACTTTCATGGAGAGACTGCTTGACTGTCGCCAATGATTTGCAGCAAACCCAGTTCTACCATTCCGTCATGAACTGCACATTTCCGGATGTTTTCCGATGGCTGCTTGAGCAGGTCAAAATGGTGGGCCAAGAAGATCTGGTAGATATGCATGAAACTGACTTGAAAGGCAACAATATGTTGCATGCACTGTTCAGAAATTTGAATTACTTTTGGACTTCAGATGAACTGGAAATGCTCATCGATCGCGTAAAATTGCTTGTCGATCGGGGTGTTGATCCTGCAGCCGAAAACGAATCGAAACAAAACTGTCTGTTTGCTTCAGAAGCGTATGAATTTCATTTAGCCAAAGTTTTGAATGCTCTTAAGAAATCTCCGGTTACAGCAATTTTGAAAAACCTTCAACGAAACTCGGAGGGTCTGCACGTAGTTCATGTTTTTTGTTCAAGATTCGACCTAAAAGAAATTGTTCAAGAATTAGGAAATCTCTGTGATCTCAGTTCCGAAAAATTTTTAGCTGTTCGTGTCTCCGACGGTCCTCTAAAAGGAGCAACGTGTCTTCACTTTGCTTGCGAATCTGGTCACAAAGAGAACATCGAATACCTTCTTCAGAATGGTGCGAAACTGCAGGATGAGACGGCAGCTGGGCAAACATGCGTCGATTTCGCTTACAACAAGGGGAAACTCGAAGTTCTCATTGAGGTAGCAAATGATATCAATAAATTTCCGACAGAGAAGTCCTTCAGCCTCAGGGAACTGCTCACGTTAGTGGATGTAGCAAAAAAGGCACTGAAACTTCCTGACAAGCAGAGCGCACGGAATCACCTGACTAAATTTAATGACTCCTCGCTTAAGGCCAGCATTCAGAAGGATAGAACTTCTACACCGAAAGATGCACAAGAAGGCAGAAAGAAAAATGATAAAAAGACTGAGCACGATGTTGAACGCATGTCGAAGACAGAAGAGTCTCCTGAAGTACAGATGCTGTTCAGGGCCTTCGAGCTTGACTCAACTGAAATGCTGCGCAGCCTGATCGGTTTGGGCCTTGTCAATGATGAGATTTATGACCAGTTTTCTAAGCATATTTTGGCACAGATCAGCAAAAAGCAGCCGAATGCTAAGTCTCCGATTATGACTACTTTGTTGCAATATTTTTCAGTACAAGACGGAAATTCGAAAGCTCTTGTGCTGATGGAATACGCTGTGCTGCTCGAGAAGCCAAAGCTTCTCACTGACCTCATGTTGTTGCCTCAATTCGACATCATTCCTCAGACCCTGAGACTGCTCACTTACCTAAAGACGAAAGTCGATAAGAGTGAGATTCTTCAGAGAGTGCAACTTCAAGCTTATAACACCATTATCAACATTCTGGACCACCTTTACGCAAATGCTGATGAAGACACGCGAGAACTTCTGTTCACCTACCTGACTGGTTCGTTTCGTGTTTCGGAAGACCAGCGCAATGCTGGGCCGAGGTTTTTGGCACCTCATTCATCACTCCTGCGACGGGAAAGCTCCCATGCGGACAATGACAAGCCTCAACAGAAAAGGAGCAACGAAGCACGGAAACTTTCTTCCGAAAATGATACAGCGTCTCAAAAGTTCAAATCAGTCATGGACCTTGTAGAGACTCTGGACTGCGACGACTTGTTCGCAACTGAGTGCATCAGCAATTTGGTGGAGCAGCATTGGAAGAGGCATCCACCGTTGTCCTGGAGCAGACCTCAACGCTGTTGCACCTGCAACATTTCAGCAAAAGTCACAATTCAACAGCGATTCATCATCTACTCCATCTTCTTCCTGGTCTTCCTGCTCTACTTTGCCTGGTACGTGACGGACTTCAGTCGGACTCAACAATCTCCAGTGCCAGACATCATCCTGCTGTTGTACGCACTGTCCTTCACGCTGCAGGAAGTGAATGACTTTATTAACAGTATTTCTCTGAAGGACTTGACAATACTCGGGCGTGACATGAGAATTCCACGCTACTTCATTGACCTGTTCAACTACTTTGACATGGCTGGACTGCTGCTGATGTGGGCAGGTCTGGTCCTGAAGCTGCTCGGCCACTTGAGCGACCCCAGCCTCCTGCGAAGCTGCCAGGTTGTGCTCAGCGTCTCATTCCTGTTTCTCGGCTTCCGCTCCGTGGCCCTGCTCAGCTACTTCAAGGTCACCGGGCCGAAAATCAATATGCTAAAGAGCTTGCTGTTCAGCGACCTGGTGCCATTCATGCTGGTCTTGCTGGTGCTGGTGTACTCATTCGGCATCTTCTTCTTCAACCTGCTGTTTCCGGCCTTCTCAGACTCAAGAGATGCTCAGGCTCTGACAAAGATTTTCACGGTGCCCGTGTCGCTGGCCTTCGGAATGGTGGAGAGCGCGCAGTTCGAGTCGTGCAGCTCCAGCAGCCTCGCGACTGGAGAGTCCTGTGCGGATGAAGCTGGAAATAAGGCTTACAACGGAATTCTGGTGTTTGTGTACCTCCTACTGGTGAACATCGTGATGTGGAACCTGCTGATCGCGCTGTTCAGCCGCACCGTGACGGAGTTGGCCAGCAGGGCGGAGGTTCTGTGGCGCAGGAATCTATTCGAGCTGCTGCAGGAGTTCGCGGAGGTCAGTCCAGTTCCGCCACCGCTGTCGTTCCCGCACTACGCCTGGAAACTTCTGCAAAGGTGCCACGCTTGTCGGTGCCAGCCACGATCCGGTGAAGTCAGCCCAGCTGATGGTGCTGAAAGTTCGAAGGTGAGCAGCTTTTGCCGACCAAAAATGCAATTATATGTCAGACTATTTTCATGTAGGCATTTTGCCAAACTCATCAGAGCGGAATGATTCGTTATTTTGTTTCAAATTTCTAGACACTTAGTGTTTGTTATATTTATTATTTAATTGACGTTGTTGTTCCATTTACATAAGACACTCTTCCGCTTTAGCCGTGGTGGCAGCACACCGAGGACTTCAGCGGCTACCCCAAGGACTTCAAGCGCTTCCTCATCTACCAGTCTGAGCAGCTGCGAGAACACCGGCCCCGGCTGCAGTGGCCTGTGGAGCGCAACAAAGGCGACATCGATGTGCTCAAGGCGCACGTTGAGAACCAGGTCAAGGACTTGCTCGCTACTCAGAGAGAAGACAACGAGAAAATGGATGAAAGGTTGGACAAACTGCAGCAACAAATGACCAATGTGATGAGCATTTTACAGCAGATGCAACAGCAGAGACAGCAGTAAAGAGCCGTTCCAGTGTAATTGGCCGTATATCTCAAGTTAATACTCGTAAATACTTATGCTCGTACTCTTGAACTTAGCTGATTAGCTACTCAATGATTTAGATGTACATTCTAGTCATTTTCAAAATTCATTCTTCAGCTCAGTTCTCAGACTGATTCCCTAATTGCAGGATGAGCTCAGTGGATCGAGACTGGCCCGAGCTCCTGCTCAGAGTCTCATTTGTTTGTTTTGATTTGCCACCGGATTGACTAACTTTCGTTACTGATTCTAATTATTTAACTTGAATTTAATGTTTTTTAAATAGCTAAGCCGCCTGAATCAATACATTGAATTGGAAACCAATTCATTTGGGTATTGAAAATGATAAATACACGAGCAGCTTCCTAATTATTCCAATGAACTGTGTTGACGACTGTAGTTACATCATGGTATTTAATTTTTGCTCGTGTCTCTCGCTGTTTTTTCTCAACTTGCTTTGTTATTATTTTTGTGAAATTTTCAAACTTTAACAACTTGAGCGGAAGTACTCACCAGGGCTTGTGATCGGAAGGAACACGTTTCTAAGAACTTTTTTATTCCATAAATTGATTTTATATTCTTACTCACTTCTACGGTAACATTGTATTCATTCGCGTTGTTTTCATGTAATTTTTCGAATATATCTGCGTTTTTCTTGCCATCTTACATCTTACTGTAAGGCGCAGTCCTACAAAACTACGAAAAAATAAGTACAAGTAGTTTGAACTGGCAGAAATTGTCTCCTTGATGGCACTTTAAACCGGGCTTTAACTGCTATGTTTTTCCCACAATGATTCTTAGCTGTTGTGTTTGTCCTAAAATATCCCCTGAGTACTCTTTTTGTCCTACAATTCGTCCCTAGCTGTGTTTAGCTGTTTTTATCTATATTATTTATTTTATCTTCGTTATAATTTGTGCTCAAGGTTTGTTTTGTCTATTTTAAGCCTGTGAAACGCCTGAGCCGCTCACCTGTTTACCTGCCAACTGTCCAGTTGCCTCTTTAGACAGCTAAGTGTTTCTCTTAGAATTTTATACTTTAACGGATCATGCAGTGCTTATCCGATGCTTTATTTATTGTCTGATGCGTTCCAGTATTTATTCTTAGAAAAGCAAGGATAAAAATATAAAGAAAGTGAAAAAACAACTTATTATTAGTTTGTACGATGCGTATATAATTAGGATTTGTCGAACGAACAAAGGGTAATAGCAAATACAGGTGTATTTTTTGGATTGAACAAAAACAGCATATTAAAGAATAAATTAGATGTAGCTACTAAATAGCAATAACTCCAAATGTTCATTCGATATTTAATATCGAACTTTAATATTCTGGCATCCAATTCCGACACTGTTTGGTTGTGACAGCTTCGATTTTCAACCAGTTTCGACAAACTGCGATACAGATTCGACAGTTGGCATAAATTTCCAACAAACAGTCAATCAGTTCTAACAACAGCCAACCAATTCCGTCAAGTGGGGTAGAATGCGCATTATCGTTTTTCAGGTTGAAATTTCCATTCCGCAAATTCAATCCCGACATCTTCCAATCGATTAAGACAGGTAAACATAGGCAATAAAGTATCTTCTTTTCTGAACTCTGTCATTCTTTTTGGACACACAAAACTTTTTACATCACAATGTATTGACTCTCTTTTACAGGCAATGTGCTTTGAGATGTACACAAGCAAATCGAAACAAACAAAAACAAGCAATCTGAGCAATGTAAAGAACACCAATGAGCATTTAAGTAAGCACAAAATGATCGGACAGTCATAATTTTCTTGCCTAACCCTGCACTGCTGCAGGTAGTTCAAAACTGAAAGTGAAAAGGTGTCGCGATTTTGGCAGTGTGCATTCTTTTTTGACACTGGGTTACAAAACAGTGTCTTTGTCTGGCCGTCTATGTAACATAATTTGCGCATGTTTCATCCATTTTTGACAGTGTGCACCCAAAATTGACCAATATAGATGGTAAGAAACACTTAAGAGGGTAGAACGTAAAGTGATAAAAAGATAACTGGTTTTTAAGCGGTTTTTCAAGCGGTTTTTGGCTTGCAAGATGCTGTCAGTATTTCGATGACAGTAGAGTCTCCCGAATTAGATGGTTTTTCAGGGCCTTTGAGCTTGATTGACTCGAGTGAAATGCTGCGCAGCCTGATCAGTTTTGCTTTGCCATTTACGCACAAGCAATTTTTCGCCGTGTACAGCATCTGGGCTTGCAACAGTCCTACAGGCCAGGGCGGATCCTCGCACCCAGCAAATTTGCTCGGACGGCATTGGCATATAGCTGCTGGCTGAGCATGGAGAGAGGCCTAAAGGAGACTGCCACTTGTCCCGCTACTGCTGGATTTACGTAAATTCAACTTGGCTTTCGAACCCGGTTCTTCATACCAAAAAAACTAGTATTCGGCCGATCTATTAGCACCAACAAAGAGGTGTTGAGGGTTGGCACCGATTACTCAACCACCGATCGGAGCGGCTAGAGCTGACGCTGTACCCGCTCATCGATGCACTGGTAACACCATGCAGGGTACTACATGTATAGAGCGACAGCCCCGAGAGTGTTACGAGTGGCTGCAGAAAAAATCCAAGGATTCTTCAGGAAAAGTATCCTGTCGAAATCTCTCCTTGGCCACATTCCACAGTTGGCGGACAAAAAGTGGCAACAGCAACAGTAACAAACAGCAACAGCCGCATGTAGCAGCAGCAGCATCAGCAGCTGGTGCTCTCTACCGAACCGGTCGAGCTGGGGCTGTGGCCAACGCGGCGGTCTAGGGATTGATGTATTTTGGTTTGCCCCCCTAGGGTGCTGCCACCCGACCAGTGCCCCGTTCGCCACGGAGAGACGATGCGATCGTTGACCCACCTGCAGGACGCTCGCTGCTACTGCCCCGAATATCTTTGAGCTCGTTGCCAACTACATACGAGGTGTGGTTGCCCCCCACCCTATTCTACAGCACCCGCGTGTCCGCAGTGCCTACAGCTCCTACAGCGCCCTGCGCGACAGTCAGGAGATCAGGTCCCGCCATGAAGCCTGGCCACTGCCTGCTCTTCCGGTCTTACCGGTGCCTCGTCCAGCTGGAACAGGACCCCAGCTGCTACAGCACTATTGCAGAAGCAACGTTTTCATCTGACTAATTATCAACTTATTCTACCTGCATGTGCATCTTAGTGATTTTGTGGTCTGTGTCGCTTTTTCGATACACTGACATTTTTAATTGTTCGCCATTGTCTCTAGGGCTCCAGCTCCAGGGCTTTGAGCAGAGCATCCCGCAGTTTATGAAGCGGAGGAAATCGAAGATTCCTAGCGGAGATTGCTAAGGGGTGGCCGGGTCTTTGTTCTGGCTTTCTTTCAGCTTGCTGCTTCTGCGTCGCTACTGTTGCCGCGGCAGCAGCTGCAGCAACAACAGCCGGACACCACGGTACGTGATCGCCATCACCCCCTCGTGGCAAGCGACCCCCTCCCCGCGGGGCCCCCGGGACGATGGACACCCGGAAAGTCCGTCGACAAACCGTCGCAACTACCCAGAACTGACAGCCTTAGTGCCATCACGGCCCTGAGCGCCGGCCCGCTCAACCAAACCGACAGCGTCGCTGCTGAGTGTTGGGACTGCCTACTCGACCTCTGAGTCAACTAGAGTCAAATTCATCTGGGTGCCAGCCCACTGTGGCATGTCGGGCAACGAAGCAGCGGACCAGGTGGCCAACTGCGCTGCCACCCTGGACCAAAACCGGACGCCCATCCAACTAAGCGCCGTCAAGGCGGCCAACTGCCGCTGCAGGCGAGCCCTTGACGCCGCAGTCACGGGCCCGGCCTGGCCCCCACCGAAGGACCTGACGAGACATGAGCAGGTGCTAATTAACCAGCTCCGAGCGGGGGCCAGTATGATCAACGGCAGCACCCGTCACCGCATGGGGCTCGACGCGTCCCCCCTCTGCCCGAATGCGGCATGGAGGACACCGTCGAACACCTGATCTACCAATGCCCACGCGGGGACGCATGGAGAGCTCACAGCGGCACGCCGACCGAAGACCTGATGGGGAACTCGGCGGCCCTTCTCGAATTGCTTGCGCAGGATGGGGCGCATCTAGCCCCCGGCCCTATCAGCACCGCCGGATCGGCCGCGTCTGGAATGTGAAGAAGAAGAAACAACAGCAGCAGCTGGTCTTTGTTGTTTCTCCAAAGTTTCTTGCTGCCTCTTTGGCAGCAAGCAAGTTTGGCAACAACAGGCCCATTAGCGCAGCTCTCCGCTCTGCTGGCGCTGCCGCTGCTGCAAGCGCCGTCGCAATTGCTCCTTGACGACGACGCATTTCTGAGAGCACTGAACAAAGACTGTCTAACGCTGCTGGCGGTCGCCGCTGCTTTTCGTTAGCCGACAGATACGTCATCGTGTTTTTGTCTTGTTGCTGTCTTCATCTGGCGCAGACGCAGACTCTGCAACATTTACCGTACATGCTGAATCTTTGTGGCAGCATAACTCCGCCCACTGTCTGGTGCTGCGTTCTGCAAAAATAAGTGTAAAAAATTTTTTTGTTAATTCTGTAAAAATTTTATGTAAATTTTATGTAAAAATTAATTTTTTTTAATTCTGTAAAAAAATGTAAAAATCGCTATTTTACCTGTTTAAAAAATGTTACGTGAATTTTTATGTAGCATACTGTGTATGCACTCTATGTACATGCACTGTGGAGCTTTCTTGTCAGTTTCAGTCATGTACGTGTACACAAAATTACGAATGTGTATAAAAGTTATAGAATACAATATGCAGATAACTTTTTCATAAACATGAGGTACACTAGTTAGTGGAGGAACCGACCATTTGCTTCAAGTGCCCTAATTCCTTGTTGAAGAAATGGCAGTTGACAATGGGACGTGGATCCATGCCTTTGTTATCAATAAATATTAAAAGCCAAATACACTTCTATACTTCCTAAATTCACAAGTGCATAAGCTATATTTTTCCACTACAGCAGAGCACTCCAAAGACTCAACAGCAGCTTACCGTTTTCTATATTTATTTGATTTTAAAAAATTAAATTTAAAATGTACCGTAAGAATAGTGGGAACATTATCCGCACGGCACCGTGAGAATAATTTTGAACTTATTGGCACGGTACACTACAAAGATAGGCCTAGGCGGGCTAGGCTCTATATTATGCCGTGCGAATAAGTTCAAAGTTATTCTCACGGTACCGTGCGAATAATTTGCCCACTATTCTTACGGTACCGTGACAATAAGCACTCCCACCGTAAAAACTGCCGCTATTTAAATGAGACCTTGTTTTAGTTGGTTACTCAGTTTAGTTTGCTCAGATATAAGCCAACAATTAGAGGCTACTCACATCAAGCTCAACTGGTTTTTTGGTGCAATTTTTTGGTATCTTCTCTCCTTAGCGCCTATTTGCGCCAACTGTGCGGTGAGTGAATGCGAGTTTCTCTTTTGTTTTTTCCTTGCTCAATGATTCCTATTGTTCCATCCTTGCCTCGTTTTATTCCCTTTTGTGTAGTTTTGTGAGCTGTTTCTTCAAAGCTTCAGTTTCAGAAGCTTCAGAAGGCGAGAGTAGTTGTAGGTATTATATTGGGTGGCCGTACACTCGACTTCGTCGAGGCGTTCATCATTCACTCGCTTCGCTCGTTCTTTCATTCGTTCATTCTTCACTTGATATCCATCCAATATAATACGAGTACCTACAACTACTACAAATTATTCTTTTTTAAACTGTAATTTTTAATGATTGGAGCTTAACTTTTTTCGGAGGGTAAGGGTGAGGGCAATGCCCTTTTTAAAAAGTGATAGGAAAAAAAGAAAAAAAATGATTTTGTAAAATTCATTTAATTCAAGTAATCGAAAATGAGTAAAACGTTTCCAGGATTTTGTAAAACTCATTCAAACGTGAATTTTATTTTATAGTGAATACGCTACAAGTGTAGATTCAGAAGAGAATAATAGTAATTACGAGTGTTCTCAAGAGGAGGCTGACTAAGTCAGAGCTTCATACCTTCCATTGTTACTGAAAGCCCACATACAGTCTCCATTGTTCTCGGAAAAGAGGAACTTCCCCGCAGTTTCTATTGTACTCAGAAAAGGGGAACTACGTTGCCTATACGTGGATTCAACAGTACTCAAAATCTCTTACCCATCTAGTCGCTAATTACAACCATTCCTTTCTCCTCTCAGTACTGAGTACTCTCAAGAGTCTATATTGTTCTCGGAAAAGGGGAACTTCCCCGCAGTTTCTATTGTACTCAGAAAAGGGAAACTACGTTGCCTATACGTGGATTCAACAGTACTCAAAATCTCTTACCCATCTAGTCGCTAATTACAACCATTCCTTTCTCCTCTCAGTACTGAGTACTCTCAAGAGTCTATATTGTTCTCGGAAAAGGGGAACTTCCCCGCAGTTTCTATTGTACTCAGAAAAGGGAAACTACGTTGCCTATACGTGGATTCAACAGTACTCAAAATCTCTTACCCATCTAGTCGCTAATTACAACCATTCCTTTCTCCTCTCAGTACTGAGTACTCTCAAGAGTCTATATTGTTCTCGGAAAAGGGGAACTTCCCCGCAGTTTCTATTGTACTCAGAAAAGGGAAACTACGTTGCCTATACGTGGATTCAACAGTACTCAAAATCTCTTACCCATCTAGTCGCTAATTACAACCATTCCTTTCTCCTCTCAGTACTGAGTACTCTCAAGAGTCTATTGTTCACGGAAAAGGGGAACTTCCCCGCAGTTTCTATTGTTCTCGAAAAAGGGGAACTTCCCTGCAGCTTCTCTATTATTCTCAGAAAGAGGCCTTATCTCTTTAATCCCAATAGGCCGCCAAAACCAGCATTTTTTGGCAAAATTTTTGACGGAATTTTTGGCGAAATTTTTGCGGAACTTTGGCAGAAAATCTGGCATCTAATGGGAGACCTCCAAATTTTATATAATAAGAAGCTTCCTATCATTTTTCACAAGGGAACAATTTTCTATTCCAACACCAAACCATGCCGTCTGAAAAAGAGCTTAGGCGTCGTTCTTACGAGGCAGTTAGGAAAGCCAAAGGAAGCAGTAGGAAGATCGGAGGTCTGTTTAATCAAACATTATTCGCCAATATGAAAAGACTCGAAACGATTGACGTTCATTGCTGGTTTCTCAAGAAAACAATAGAAGCTATAGACAACCATACTACTTATGTAAGTAGTATGCTAAAAACAACTTTGGATTGAAAATACACGTTTACCATCTTTGGATTGATAATATGCCGCAGTAAGCGGTGCTCGTTTTGTCAATGTTATTGTCTGAATTTCCCAAGCAGAATATATAGACATGAGAATGAATTACATTCCGGAGAAGGAAATGGAGATTAGCTGGAACAAATATTTTACCAAAATATCACAGTAAAAATGGCTTTTAGAAAAAATATTTTCTTTGGCAATTCAATTGACATCCAAAGTGCAATCTCGAGGGTTCCCCCTATTTTCTCCGCGGGAAAATATCCTGGAGAATTTCATATACCATCATATAATTTCGCAGGTTACCTTGTGGCCTGAGTGAGGACGTCAATGTCCTTTCTAAAGTAATCGAATAAGCACTTGTAAAATTTTCTATAGTAAAAATGGAGCAAACTATTCGGGAAATTGTCCTGAAACCAATTGACGACAAGGTGAGGTATGACCAAATTCTTTGCAATTCATTTCAAGAAGAGTTAATAATTTCACACAAGATTAAAAGTAATTCAAATGAAACTAAGCAGACTATACGAAGTTTTAGCAGAAAATTATTTTGGATTCGAGAAGGCAAAAAAGAAAGACCTGAGTTCACGTTGAGCAAAATATTGAATTAGAGCTTAAATATTCTGATAACACGGACAATTCATCAAGTCGTGAAAGGAATTATCAGAAACCTTTTCCTTCTCTTATCCAATAGAAAAATAGCATCTGCCACCCACCGCCGCATTAATTTTCTTCAAAGCTTATGTGGATCACCAAGCTGGAAATTTGCTCGGCGGTTTGACTTGTGCTTGTCAAGATCGCTGCGGTTTCTTTAGTGACAGAGTGTGACCTTGCTTCTAATTTCCTGGCAGACAGCATTGGTTTCCAGGAGAAGTCGGCCACATTGCTAAGTAGTGGTGTAGTGTGGGGCTCAACGTCATTTTTCTAGCGATCTTGGATCTGATAATTAAACTTCGACAAAGATTTCCATTAATAAAAAACCTCTTTTTCAAGCAAGCAAGCAATGCAATTTAAAGATGAAACTGTCCGTGAAACTGGGCTGAAAACTGCCCGGGTGTAACTGAGGGTTTGAATCAGCTGTCTCGCTGATGGGGGGTTTCTATTTACATGTATACATGTACGAGAGACGTAGTACATGTACGATATCCGATCTTGTTGATTGTCATTCTCATTAGCATTGATCCATGACTCTAGGTCTTGCAGTAGTGTTTAAATTAATGTAGAAAGAGATAGACTAGGAAGAAGACGAGAGTCAGCCTCAGATTTTGCTGCGACTGCGACTGTGCATAATTCCACTTTCTGTTAAAACTTAATTCTCACTTTAGTCGACAAAGCTTTTGTTTATGCTCGATTGTTCTCTCTCTGCCTACTCCTACTCGTAAATTTAGACTCTTTGCCTCGCAGAGGTAAGAATTTGGTGAAAAGCACTATTGTAGCCTGGCCGAGAGAATGAGACCGAGTGACTGGGGAACGATCTGCTACTAAGAGTAGCGAGTTTGAGGTATGAGAAACGTTTTATCATCAGTTCGAAGCACGGGGCATAAGCTCTCGTGCCAGTGGACTGTGAGAGCTTCACATCCCTTTCGGCTATGAAAGTCGTAGCAGCCCCTGTTGTGAAAGTCGCAAAGGTCATCAAGAAGCCTTGTAGCCTTGTTGTACTCGTAGGCTATAAGCCGTAGTACTCAGTTCAAACAATCATGTGTTCAACAATAACAACTAAGAACCCTTCCCACCGACCACACAAAGTGGCCAGAAGGGGGGAGGAGTCAGATGGGTCCGGGTCCATAAAAAATTCACACCCACCCGCGTGGTCATGGGCGCTAGCGTCCTCCTTTATGAATCTGTCAATGTAGCGAGCCGTTCGCCCTTGGCCTTGCCTACGCGGTCCCTGCCGCTGGAAGCAGCAGCACGTCAATTCAGCGGCTCCCCGCCGCAGCTTTCGACCACATGACGTGGCCAGCCAGTCGAAGTGTCGCCGCTCGCGCAGCAGTTCAGAAGGCCGCATCAGGCTTGCCCTCTAGTAGATCATCTAAACATTCCGGATCCTCATAAGATTCACATCCTCACAATGTGCTTATAGATGCCTGTCAAAAGTTTGAGATGCTTCAATCAACCGACTTAACTTGCATGGGATTACATGGCGTTTTTCGGCAATTTATCGATAGCAGACGGTGTAGTCAGGATCTTCACCTGTGGTTAGGGGCCGGTAGAGCAGCTCAGCGGTAAACAACTCTGTTTCTGGAGCACAAAATGCACAAGGCGCAGAAAGTGTACAGCCCCTTGGCGCTTAGAAATTCAGGGCCAGCCTGTACACCCTGTGTGAGCGTGTGTACGAGTGCCCAGTTGCGTACAGTCTTGGCGAGCTTGAGTCAGCGGAATGTGCAGAATTGCCTCTGTGCTGGTTGTTGGAACCATGTCGCCAAAGGCTTTGCGCTATAAAGTGCAAAGTTAGTCCCGAGAGAATAGTATTAATATTAGCTATGGTCCTTAAAACGTTATATGCATGGTGATGTTTTCTTGTGAATGGTAGTGAAGCATTGGAACTTTGTTTTAAAATACTTAGCCTACTTTACCAATAGCACATAGACTGTATCAAATTTGAAAATCAATCGTTGGGATAATTTACGAGTAGTTGAAACGTAAACGAACACAATACTGCAGGAATCCTTTAGGTGCTTTGTTGACGTCCACTTTGACAAGAATGGGATCCGGTTTGCAGCTCTACTTGCTGATTTAATGTACACCCCTATAAGGTTATTGTACATTTTATTTGAAAAAAAAATTATAATTTTTTATTTTGACAATGAACCGTGTTATAAAGTGAAGTATTTATGAAAGTCTCAGCTTGTAGTAGCTAAAGTTCATTTCTCTACGCTATAAGTCGTGAGTTGAACTCACGGCCACTGCAACTCCAATATCCATCTCTCTCTACTACACCATACTACTGTCGAGAGGGTGATGCCAAAAAGGGAAATGCCTGAGAGGAAATGTCCGTAAGTCTTTTTGTACCTACAGGGGAAAATAAACGCCTCCACACTACTTTTACTAGGTTCTACATTGTATATTTGACGTAAGTTTTTCCTGCTCACGTATTATTTTGTTAGCCTAAATCTAAAAAACCGATTACTGTTTTACAGCCAGGAGAATTCACAGCAGCTGTGCCAGACGCTCCTAATGGATGAAGAGGACTTCGACTTAAGCCAGTTTGGACTGCATGAATTCGTTTTTAAATCCATCTGGAGCGACGCAGACAGCCAGTGCAGAGAATGGCACAAGGAGTTGCGCCAAGCTTGCAAGAATGACGACATTGAAGAGCAGAACAGAATAGCAAGGACACTAAAAACGTGCATTGAGGATCAGAATGATATACAGAATGATATACAAGTGAAGGCACTGCTGTTTTTGGCAGCTGTCACGTCCGATATCCAGCTGTTAAAAGTATTGACAGACAGACTTCCTGATCTGTGCCTCAGACTGAGAAGCGATAAATTCAACAACATGCTTCACTTTGCCTGCTGCTGCAAGCAGACAGATTCGACAGTCCAGGCACTGCAAATTATTTGGGACAAATGTGGACAACAGCTGGTCAAAAAGCTGAATGCTGATATGAAAACACCTGTGCACATTTCTGCTCATAACAGCAAAAACCCAGATTTGCTTCGCTGGCTTGCTTCCAAAATAGAAGGCAAATGGCAGTTCTTCATTCAATACAATGATGGAAAGAGTGTCGTGCATGTTGCATTCAAATATCAAGACTTGGAGACTCTTAAGAAATTAGCAATAAAGCTCAGTTTGAACAGCTGCCTTTCCGTCAGATGCCGAGGTCGGCAGATTTTACACATTTCAGCGAAAAACAATAAAAATCCTTCAGTGCTCCTGTGGCTCGCTTCTGAAGTTAAATACAAGCAGCTATTCTTCGATCCAGACGAGGATGGAAAAAGTGCCGTGTATGTTGCTTTCAATTACCAAGAGTTGGACACTCTTCAGGCATTGACAACAGAGCTCGGTTTGCAAAGCTGCGTTTCCGCCAAAGGTTCCAGAAGTCGGACAATTTTGCATGCGGCAGCTGAAAACAGTGAGAATCCGTCAGTGCTTTTGTGGCTCGTTTCCGAAGTGGAAGACAAGCAGCGATTCTTCAATCCAGACGAGGATGGAGAAACTGTCGTGTATGCTGCATTTGAAAATCAAGACTTGAAGACATTTCAGACATTAGCAAAGGAACTCGATTTGCAAAACTGCCTTTCTGCCAAAGGCTCGAGAAATCGAACGATTTTGCACTCCGCAGCTAAAAACAGCGAGAATCCGTCGGCATTTCTTTGGCTTGTTTGTGCACTTGAAGACAAGCAGCGATTTTTCGATCTGGACAATGATGGAGAGAGTGCGGTGTACGTTGCTTTCAAACATCATAAATTGGACACTCTTCAAACGTTGGTTTCAAACCTGGATTTTAAAAAATGCCTTAGCATTAAAGGCCCCAAAAACCGAACACTTTTGCATGAAGCAGCTCACAACATTTACAATCCGTCAGTGCTTCTTTGGCTCGCTTCCGAAGTTAAAGACAAGCAGCGATTCTTCAATCCAGACGATGATGGAGAGAGTGCCGTGTATGTTGCTCTCAGAGACCAACACTTGGAGACCCTTCGGACATTGGCAACAAAACTCGGTTTGCAGAAGTTTATTTCTGTTTCAGGCCCCAAAAAGAGAACAATGTTGCACTCTGCAGCTCAAGAACATGAGGATCCATCAGTGCTGCTGTGGCTTCTTTCAGAAGTGGAAGACAAGCAGCGATTCTTCGATCCAGACGAGGATGGGAAAAGTGCCGTGTATGTTGCTTTTAAATGCCAAGAATTCGACACTCTTCAGAAATTAGCAGAGGAACTCGGTTTACAAAACTGCTTTGCTGTGAAAAGCCGTAGAAAACAAACAATTTTGCACGCCGCAGCAGAAAACAGTGAGGATCCGTCAGTGCTACTGTGGCTTGTTTCTGAAATTGAAGACAAGCAGCGATTCTTCGATCCAAACGAGAATGGGAAAAGTGCCGTGTATGTTGCTTTTAAATGCCAAGACTTGGAGACTCTTAATAAATTGGCAACGAAACTCGGTTTGCAGAAGTTTATTTCTGTTACAGGCCCCAAAAAGAGAACAATTTTGCACTCTGCAGCTCAAGAACATGAGGATCCATCAGTGCTGCTGGGGCTTCTTTCAGAAGTGGAAGACAAGCAGCGATTCTTCGATCCAGATGAGGACGAGAAGAGCGCCGTTTATGTTGCTTTCAATTGCCAAAAATTGGACACTCTTCAGAAATTGGCAGAGGAACTCGGTTTACAAAACTGCGTTGCTGTGAAAAGCCGTAGAAATCGCACAATTTTGCACGCCGCAGCAGAAAACAGTGAGGATCCGTCAGTGCTTCTCTGGCTTGTTTTCGAAGTTGGGGACAAGAAACGATTCTTCGATCTAGATGACGATGGAGAGAGTGCCGTGCACGTTGCTTTTAAATGCCAAAAGTTAGACACTCTTCAGGCAATGGCAACAGAACTCGATTTGCAAAAGTGCATTTTGGCCAAAGGCCCCAGAAACCGAACAATTTTGCATGTAGCAGCTGAAAACAGTTGGGATCCTTCACCGCTAACGTGGCTCGCTTCCGAAGTTAAAAATAAGCAGCAGTTCCTTTCCAGAGATGATGATGGAAACACTCCCATTCATTACGCTTTTTGTTGCCAAAACGTGCCGACCATCTCTGATCTGATTCAGAATCTTTCATGGAGAGACTGCTTGACAGTCGCCAATGATTTGCAGCAAACCCAGTTTTTCGTTTCCGTCTTTAACAGCACGTTTTCGGATGTTTTACGATGGCTGCTTGAGCAGCACAAAAAGGTGGACAAAAAAGATCTGGTAGATATGCGTGAAACTGACTTAGATGGCAATACTATGCTGCATGCACTGTTCGGAAAACTGAATGAATTTCGGACATCAGATAAACTGGAAATGCTCACCGATCGCATCGAACTGCTTTTAGATCACGGTGTTGATCGTGCAGCCGAAAACAAGAGGAATCACAACTGTCTGTTCTCATCAGAAGCAAATGAATTTCACTTAAAAGACGTTTTAAATGCTCTGAGGAGATCGTCAATAGATTTCAAAAGCCTTCAAAGAAACTCGGAGGGTCTGCACGTTGCTCACGTTTTTTGTTCCACATACGACCTTCAAATAATTGCACAAGAATTAGGAAATCTCTGTGGTCTCAGTTCTGAAAAACTTTTAGCCCTTCGTGTCTCCGACGGTCCTCTTAAAGGAGCAACGTGTCTCCACTTTGCTTGCAAGTCTGGCCACAAAGAGAACATCGAATACCTTCTTCAAAATGGTGCGAAACTGCAGGATGAGACGGCAGCTGGGCAGACATGCGTCGATTTCGCTTGCAACAAGGGGAAACTCGAAGTTCTCATTGAGGTAGCAAATGAAATTGAAAAAATTCCTGTGGAGAAGGGCTTCAGCCTCAGAGAACTGCTCAAGTTAGTGGATGTAGCAAAGAAGGCACTGAAACTTCCTGACAAGCAGAGCGCACGGAATCACCTGACTAAATTTACTGACTCCTCACTTAAGGCCAGCATTCAGATTGATAGAACTTCTGCACCAAGAAACTCTCAAGAAGGCAGAAAGAAAAATGATAAAAAGACTGAGCACGATGTTGACAGCATGTCGAAGACAGAAGAGTCTCCTGAAGTACAGATGCTGTTCAAGGCCTTCGAGCTTGACTCAACTGAAATGCTGCGCAGCCTGATCGGTTTGGGCCTTGTCAATGATGAGATTGATGTCCAGTTTTCTAAGCATATTTTGGCACAGATCAGCGAAAAGCAGCCGAATGCTAAGTCTCCGATTATGACTACTCTGGAGCAATATTTTTCAGTACAAGACGGAAATTCGAAATCTCTTGTGCTGATGGAATACGCTGTGCTGCTCGAGAAGCCAAGGCTTCTCACTGACCTCATGTTGTTGCCTCAATTCGACATCATCCCCCAGACCCTAAGGCTGCTCACTTACCTAAAGCCGAAAATCGATAAGAGTGAGATTCTTCAGAGAGTGCAACTTCAAGCTTATAACATCATTATCAACATTCTGGACCACCTTTACGCAAATGCTGATAAAGACACGCGAGAACTTCTGTTCACCTACCTGACTGGTTCGTTTCGTCTCTCGGAAGACCAGCGCAGTGCTGGGCCGAGGTTTTTGGCACCACTTGCATCGCTCTTGCGACCGGAAAGCTCGCATGCGGACAATGACAAGACTCAACAGAAAAGGGGCAACGAAGCACGGAAACTTTCTTCCGAAAATGATACAGCGTCTCAAAAGTTCAAATCAGTCATGGACCTTGTCGAGACTCTGGACTGCGACGACTTGTTCGCAACTGAGTGCATCAGCAATTTGGTGGAGCAGCATTGGGTAAGGCATCCACCGTTGTCCTGGAGCAGACCTCAACGTTGTTGCACCTGCAACATTCCAGCAAAAGTGACAATCCAACAGCGATTCATCATCTACTCCATCTTCTTCCTGGTCTTCCTGCTCTACTTTGCCTGGTACGTGACGGACTTCAGTCGGACTCAACAATCTCCAGTGCCAGACATCATCCTGCTTTTGTACGCACTGTCCTTTACGCTGCAGGAAGTCAATCAACTTATTAACAGTATTTCTCTGAAGGACTTGACAATACTCGGGCTTGACATAAGAATTCCACGCTACTTCACTGACCTTTTCAACTACTTTGACATGGCTGGGCTGCTGCTGATGTGGGCAGGTCTGGTCCTGAAGCTGCTCGGCCACCTGAGCGACCCCAGCCTCCTGCGCAGCTGCCAGGTTGTGCTCAGCGTCTCATTCCTGTTTCTGGGCTTCCGCTCCGTGGCCCTGCTCAGCTACTTCAAGGTCACCGGACCGAAGATCAATATGCTAAAGAGCTTGCTGTTCAGCGACCTGGTGCCATTCATGCTGGTCTTGCTGGTTCTGGTGTACTCATTCGGCATCTTCTTCTTCAACCTGCTGTTTCCGGCCTTCTCAGACTCAAGAAATGCTCAGGCTCTGACGAAGATTTTCACGGTGCCCGTGTCGCTGGCCTTCGGAATGGTGGAGAGCGCACAGTTCGAATCGTGCAGCTCCAGCAGTCTCGCGACTGGAGAGTCCTGTGCGGATGAAGCTGGAAATAAGGCTTACAACGGAATTCTGGTGTTCGTGTACCTCCTTCTGGTCACCATAGTGATGTGGAACCTGCTGATCGCGTTGTTCAGCCGCACCGTGACGGAGTTGGCCAGCAGGGCGGAGGTTCTGTGGCGCAGGAATCTGTTCGAGCTGCTGCGGGAGTTCGCAGAGGTCAGTCCAGTTCCGCCGCCGCTGTCGTTCCCGCACTACGCCTGGAAGCTGGTGCAAAGATGCCACGCTTGTCGGTGCCAGCCAGGCCAGCCAGCCAGGCCAGCCAGTGCCAGCCAGCCAGGATATTCCCCAGTTGATCGTGATGAAGATTCTGAGGTAAGCAGCTTTTACCGAGCAGCGTTCCAATTTTATGTTATATTATGCTTTAGGCTGACAAATATTTCATGCTTAACTGATCAGGACGGAGTGCTTCGTTACTTTCAATTCCAAAATCATTTTTCAGACACTTTTTGTTCGTTTTTCGTCAATATACAGTGACATCAGATAAGACACTTTTCCGTTCCAGCCGTGGTGGCAGCACAAAGAGGACTTCAGCGGCTACCCCAAGGACTTCAAGCGCTTCCTGATCTACCAGGCTGAGCAGCTGCGAGACCACCGGCTCCGGCTGCAGTGGCCTGTGGAGCGGAACAAAGGAGACATCGATGTGCTCAAGGCGCACGTTGAGAACCAGGTCAAGGACTTGCGGCAGGATGTGCTCGTTGCTCAGAGAGAGGACAACGAGAAAATAGACAGACTGGAGGATCGGGTAAAAGGAATGGACAAAAAGTTGGAGGAAGTGATGAGCATTTTACAGCAGATGCAGCAGGAAAATCAATAAGCGTAAGTCGGCCGTATATCTCCAGTGATTAAATACCCAGTATTTATCTTGAACTTGACATAGGGGCTCATTAGCTACTTACTTACTTACTTACTACTGACGGGGGGCGCAGGCGCCGCGGGGGGCGCAGGCGCGGCTCATTAGCTAATTAGACTTAATTCCAAATTTCCCAACTGCAACTTCGACTGAAAAATTTCAGAGTTTCGATTCAGACAGCAGGATGAGCTGAGCGGATCAAGCCTGACCCGAGCTCCTGCTCAGAGTTTTATTTGGTTGTTTTGATGACACTGAAGACACCGACATTTCACTGGATTGTCTAAATTCGGTTACTGATTCATCTTTAACTTGAATTTAAACGCTATTTAAATAAAAACATTCGTGGTTCCGCGAGACTCAATGCATAGAATTGGAATCTGATTCTTTGGGTATTGAAAATGATTAAAATGCAAGCAACTTCCTAATTAATCCCATTGACTGGACTAGCTTCATTTTTCGTAGAGGGTTAATGGAGTCAGGATTACAACTAAGGGGTCGCGGACTTAAATGGACTTAACAGGAGTGACTAATAACAAAGACCTCTGTTAACTCTTGGCACACCACCTCCTGCACCTGCCTCTAAAATAATTATTTATGATATTTTATTTCTTCACGCGTCACTTTCGCTTTTTCTCTAAACTTGCTTTGTTTTAATTTCTGGAAAATATTAAAAATTTGACAGCTTGAGCAGAAGTACTCATTGGGCTTTGATGGGTATTGATTAGACGGAACCCACTACTATATTCCATAAAAAAGATTTTCCTACTTTTAACCCAACTCCACGCTACCATGGTTTTCGCATGCAGAATATCTGTATGTAAATTTCCCAATCTATCTGCGTCTGTCCTGTCGCAGCCTCATTTTACTCAGGCTTGTTCAGAGCGCCATCAAATCAGCCATCAAATTGCATTATTGGGGTACATAGTGCTACGAGAAAATTACAAGCAGTGTGATTTCGCAAAAATTGGTCTCGTTTGATGGCGTAGTAAACCGGGCTTTGGCTGTCGTGTTTTTCCGACAATTTCCTTATTTGCTGTGTACTTTCCTACAATGTCCCTTAACTGCTGTGTACTTTCCTACAATGTCCCTTAACTGCTGTGTACTTTCCTACAATGTCCCTTAACTGATGTGTACTTTCTTACAATGTCCCTCAACTGCACTGTTTTTTCAACAATGTCCCTTAACTTCTGTTTTTTTCTACAATTTACGTTAGCTTCTGTGTTTTTCTTCATCGTATAATTTTACTTTGTTATAGTTTGTACTGAAGGCTTGACGGTCTGTTTTCAGTTTGCGCACAAGGACCACTAGAAGTCGCCGCTGTGTATATAATGTTTAATACATAGATTAGTCAGGTTAAAGCCTTAGGCAATCATAAATACACCACCTGTCTTGGAGTTTCTGTGGCACAAGCTAGCGTAGGTTTCCCTAAAGCAGTCAAATAGAAGGCAAGCATCACTAAAAATACGCGTACGTAAACAAGCGTGCCTTCAAATATTTCTGCACTATTTACGAGTTTTACGTCCTGATACAATGGTAACTTATTGGTAGTCCTTGTGAGCGTAACGCCTCCACTTACCTGTTTACCCGTCTATTGTCCAATATTATATTGTTTTTTTCTGTCACGCCAAAATTGATTAATTTACAATTTGAGACTTGACCGGGTCATGGAGTGCTTAGCCAATACTTTATTTATTGTCTGCTGTGTTCCAATATTTATTCTTCTATTT
Source organism: Macrostomum lignano (assembly GCA_002269645.1). Taxonomy (NCBI): domain Eukaryota; kingdom Metazoa; phylum Platyhelminthes; family Macrostomidae; genus Macrostomum; species Macrostomum lignano. The sequence continues at coordinate 20,615 of NIVC01001627.1, read as the reverse complement.
ATTCAGCCAAAATACATCGGGATTAGGTGTCACAATTCGTTAAGTTGAATTTGTTGTCAGTGTTTTTGTTCGAAGGGAAAGCCGAAAATCAACATGTCAGGTTGTTACTGTACGACGCGTTTCGCACACCAAGGTGCATCGTCAGGTACACTCAGCAACAGTCAAAACCGCCACCCTACCGAGAGAGGCGACTTCTCTCTCACCTCAACGGCAAGTGACGTAACTTGCGCCACGGCGTGGATAAAGCTGGGTGAGAGTGAATGCAGGAGAGGGCAATCAGGGGATGCAGGGGATGCCCCATCTTAGACGGAGCAGGGTGGCTGGCGCGGTCGAAGTTCGCCTGAAAATCCGCAGCAGACGTCGATTTGCCCTGGCTGTTGAGCCGCGGAGATCATGACGCTGGCTGCCTATGGCTGCGTGCTGAACACTACCAGTATCTTGACACTTCGTTAACAGCGCTCGAATTGTTGAACGTGATCGGCCAAATTGGCGCAACTGCGCTGATGGATGCACCAGCTTCTAGCATGCCAACAGTGCGGCATCGTTCAGCGTCTGTCATATGCCTGACCATTGTCACGTGTACTGTTGCACCCCCCAACCCCAACCCCAGTTCCTTTTGTACTCTCACCCTGGAATTCACTCTCACCCAGCTTTAGCCACGCCGTGGCGCAAGCTACGTCACTTGCAGTTGAGGTGAGAGAGAAGTCGCCTCTCTCGGTAGGGTGGCGGTTTTGACTGTTGCTGAGTGTATATTGTTTGAAACGAAAGGTGTGAGTAAGCGAATTTATAAACTATTTGTCAATGAAACATATGTAGCTGGTGAGTAAGTATTTTGTATGTACAAAGTAGTTGGAGGTTGATAGTCTGTAGGGCGGGGCGAAGACCAGTGAGCAGAAAACAAAATATAATTGAATGAGCACTGGTTACAACATGGTCAGTGCTCTCTCACTCAGAATACACGGAGAAAATGGCCTGCACCAATGTTGGAGTTGCGTATTAAGGGTGGGCGACTGGTTTTTTATGTACAAGGCTTCTAAGATCTTGAGCTTGTGATCAGATGGGCATTTATCGATGATTTTAAAGCGTTCTTCAGGTGTACAATTGGAGCAGCTGTTACATTCCAAAAAGTGGGTTTGGATGGCCGACGGTTTGAGCCAGTGCTCCATGGTTCTAGTGTGCAGGTGTCTTTTGGTCTTCCCCACGTACGTAGGAGACGCTCTGGTCAACAGAGCAGTTGATCTGGTCAACACAGCAGTCTTTCAGAAATGAATTTGTGGATATTGTGGTGGGGGATATAGGCTGAAGAGTAACCGTTTCGTTGGAGCATTATAGTCTGGAACCTAATTTCAAGGTCAAAGTTGATCGTTTAAATTGTTTTAAAACCCTCTTTAAATACATGGTCGCGTTCCGATGCTTGAAAAAAATCTGATGAGTCGTCTTGAAGTGAAATAACTTGAAAAAATTACTTTGCTAACAAAATACAATTCCTCAATTCAGGTATGCAGTACTATTCAGGGAGAAAAAAAACAGCTGTTCCCGCTGGGTCAGCTTGTAGAACCCTGGGATTTCATCTTAACACGACAAGGTCCATAGATGCTCACGCAGTAGAAATCAACAAAATATGCAACGATCCCACAATGCTTCAAAGAATATTACGAGCTAGTTGGCCTTGGAACACAGCGAAGCACCGCCACACATTTTCTTTTGTGTAGCCAATGTTGAAAGCATGGTTGGAATTCGTTTCCTGGAACATGGGATCCTTGGACCGAAGTCTAATCAAGAGGTCAAACTCAGATCTTTAAGTTCTACAAGTTAGCAAAAATATAGACAGTAGTGGAGCCCGCACAGAGCTGCATGGGCATAGGCAGCCAGCAATCGCCCAGACTAAATCATCTCGAGACTATAGTCGGGGACACAGTTTATAGTGAGGTTGGCATTACCGCTAAAATGAAGAATTGATGTAACCGCCCTTGTCGCCTGTCCGCTCCGTAGAGAGACGAACGCATGACTAGAGGGGGCAATGACCGTAGGCTGCCTATGACCGGGCAACGACCTGACGGACCTCCAGCACCAGACTGTCCCGCCCACATGATTAGTAGCTTTTGGTAGCGCTTCGTGACCAGAGGGCCAAGGACCCACATGGACCCCACCTGTAGCCAAGGTGCAATAGTTGGTCACTCGGTCATGGTATGACCGAGTGGCTGCCACCACTCTATGTGACCTGGCGCACCTGGATCTTTCTACCAGACCTCTCGAGGCTAGAGCCCCGCCTGGATTGGTTACCAGGGGATTTAGGCTAACAGGGGAGACGCATGCAGCCGAGTACAGGGACTCTGCTTGGGGCATGATCGGGAACTCTGGGCTCAATCCTGGAGGATTTCTCAGCAGGGGATCCTTTGTGGCTGTGAGCGAGGCTGACTTGCGACTTTAATTACTAAGAGTAGTATGAGGCGAACATGTACTGTCTCCAGTTTAGATTGCTCAGGGCGAAGGGACGCGTTAGCATGGGGGTGCAACCTTCCTACTGCCATTCTGTGCCAAGACTCGCTAACCCCTCTACTACACGAACACGCGGCCCCGCAGCACGCACTCACAGGCGGGCTTTGCACGGGGAGAGGCCATTAGCTTACCCAAACTCCCTTATGCTTTGCCACCCCGGGAGAAAGGCTTAGCAAGCCATGAGTTAAATGATGGTGAAAGATTGAATAATGATGAAGTTAGTTATTAGTTAATAATTAGGCTCTTAGGCGAATAATCAGGCAATTAGGCGGCTTCACTATTGAGTAGAATACAGCAAAAGATACGGTATCACAATTGGCTCAGCTCTCTAATCAGACAATGGAAAATAGGCAAACCCCGGATAAGCAAAGGCAATTAGAGCACAAATTAGTAACAGGAACTTACCGGCAGCTGCACAGAGAGAGAGAGAGAGGCGGAGTGACCGAGGGTGGCTGTAGGCTGCAGTCAGGCAGACAGTGAAGCGGCGATGCGCTGGAGCGACGAGGCGCTGATGTAGATCAGGCGATGCTGATGATGCTGGGCGGTATCAGACCGCTGGCCGATAGGCGAGCTCACTTGGGGAGCTAAGGATAACTTGGCGGTAACAGACCGCGGACCGGCAGGGATTCGTCTTATAGACGAATGGGTCAGAACTCAGTCTGACGGCAAGCCCAAAGAGGCGAAAAGTTGAGGATTCTCATGCCGAAATCGCTTCCTTTTATAGACCTCACAGCCGCCTCCTCAAGGTCGTTACCATGGCTCCCTCTCTCTGATTGGCTGCCGGCAGAATGACGTCAGAATGAGTCATGATGAGAAGCATGAGACCGGCATAGCAACATGAGAAATAGGGAAATTGCGCAATCCGGAGGTGGGGTGGGGGAATAATTGGCGCAGCGGGTGGTCGCGAAAGTGTTGCGCACGCAAACATTGAGAACAATAGGGCTGGGGTCGAGAACAAAGGAATTGGAAATCGGGGATAATTGGGGAAAACTGAGAACAATGGAAAAGTAAACATTGGAGAAAAGGTGATAATTAGGTGCGAAAACGAGAACAAAAGAAAGAGAAAATCGGAGAAAATGCGATAATTGGTGGGGTCGAGAGAACAAAAGAATCAAAAACGAGAACAATAGAAGCGGAGGTGGGGTGGGTGTCGCATGAGAAATTTGGGGAGGAGAACAATGGCATGAGAAAAGGTTGCGCAAGAGAGGGAGATGAGTCATCGATGAGTCATCGGGGGGAAGAAGGGGTCACACGACTTGCGTCACCGTTTGGGAGTTTGGGAGGGGATGGGGAGACGGTGAGCACACAAAATACTGTAAGTAGACACAGAGAAGGAGGGGACAGCGCAGGAAAAGAGTGCAGAGAGAGACAAAAAGAGGGGGGAAAGGGAAAGTACAAGAAGAATAGGGTGGAGTGCAGGGGAGATAAGGTAGAGGGGAGGGTACAGAGAGGGACAGGGAGTTCCGGAAAGGCAGGTGTGGCGGCAGGGGAGACGGAACCAAGGCAGCAGGAGGGGGGGCAGCAGAGCGGGAGTCTCCAGGCCTGGGCGGAGACCTGGCCGAGTCTCGACAGCTCTGTGCAGAGGGTACACGGGATAGGAGGCACTTTCGAAAAAGTTCCCATGCCCTATCCCGCGACCAGAGCGTGGTTACATCAGAATAGCAAAATGATGGGAAACTGTCAACATGGACGAATAGCAAATGTTGTGTGTGACGTGTTGGGGGGTTGTCGCTGACTATTGACTGGCTAGATATTAAACTGACTCATTTTGTGCCCTGCTTACCATGCCTAGCGTCCACCCCACTCATGCGTACATCAATGCGCACATAGCGTACTTTCAAATCTAACTTTTATCAATAACTCAAATATCGTTTTATACCACTACGTATTTAAATAACTGAATCTAGCTTTTCTTCGTTGTAATATTTACTCAGCAAATATATCAGTTCGCTGCTTTATTGTTCAAATTAAACAAGCCTTGTCTGCGTCGCGTCAGTGTGTGACAAAGGGGCCCTTTAAAAAGGGCCGTTTTACTAATTTACAAGTTTTAATAAAGCGAGCAGTTTTCTTACTACTCTAGTATAATTAAACGTCTATACAAACAAATATTCTTTGTGTAACGAAACTTATCGATCATAAGGTAATTTGTGTTGTGATCCAATTATAAAAAAATAAGCGCGCGGTCGTTGTGTTGATTGATCCTGATTCTTAATTGCTCAATTACGAGGGGTGTCCGGAAAGTAGTGTTACTTTTACTTGTTGCGGACGTTTGGTAAGCTGCATTGACATAAATTTGGTGTCGTTTGAAAGCGGCAAGTCTATTCTTTATAATGACTTCAACCGCGATTGATCTGGATTTGTATTTTAAGAGATATGTGCACTTGAATAGAGGGAGATCGGTCATAGACTTACAGAGCCTAGACACAAGCCTTCTGTACAGACGATACAGTTTCATGTCCTCAGTGAGCCGTCAGGGAACCCAACGGGCACTCTTGGCATGGATCATCTTCTGCAGACACTTGTAAACTGTGAACTTCAAGCAATCATCGTCTATCGGCTATTTCGCGGATGCTTTGATGGCTGTCTTCATCAATCAAGTCGAAAATGGATCCGAGACGAGGCCGCCACTGACATGGATCTCAGAGCGTCCTGACCTTCAGTCAGTTCAGTTCCAGTTCATGTCAGCTCTTCCACCCCTGAAGTCGTTCACCCACTGTTCACTGTCATCGTGCTAACGGAATGGTCGCCTTGCGCAGTTCAGAGTTGCTTGTGAATGTCAGCTGCTTTGCATCCGGAGCTCTAAAGTGTAAAGATGGCATGTCGCTACCGTCTTTGAATGCATGTCCATTTGACAATTGGTGGATCAAACTTGAGCAACAGTGAAAAAATTTTGACACAACTGGTGCAGCCGTATTCTTTTGAGAAAACTCTTCACTGTGCCATATTTGACCACAAAACAACTACATGCATGCAAAAATATCGATTCGTCATTGAGCAGAATGCTAATTTTAGCAGTTACGCTCGTGTTTAAGCTTCTTTAAACCACTTTAAAGCTCACTTTCAGGTAGGTTATTGACATAGATTTTGTTTTGCGGGATTTAATCGATCACTTTCCCGGACATATTGCAAGGATTATTGTGTGTGAAGCGTGACCTCTCGATAATCATACATTGTATGTATCTAAATAAGCGAGCTTCTCTCTTCTCTTCTTCGTGACTCGGGAAATTTCTTAATGAAATTTTTTCTATGGTAAGAATGTAGCGGCTTCGCCCCCACACCCCCAGCAGGGGCTTCGCCCCCACACCCCCAGCAGGGGCTTCGCCCCCACACCCCCAGCCCCAACTTCAACCATAGACATACAAGTATGGCTCCAGGATTTATCTGAATACAGCCCGCAAAATTAAAGTAGTTTAAATAAGATATTCTATGGCTTTTTAGGTCGGTATTTCACTTAAATTCCTCGAGCCACCGACCTTAAAGCCATAGAATATCTTATACGTATTTCTATACCATATTCTGCAGATTCCGACAGTGGTGAATGCGAAGTTTTTTGTCTATGGCCACAAAATGTGCTGTTGCTCAGAGAAGGAAAAGAATGAAAGAGTTTCTTTACATATACATGCAGAGAAAAAGGTTTTGTTCAGTTTTGAAAAAAAATCAACTGCGATGGCTGGTGATAGATTTGTGAATCTGATTGAAGACGAACTAGGACTAATCGTAGGCATGGTTCCACCAAATACATTGAAAAAATGTACCTGGATGTTTACAACGTTTAAAGAATGGCACGAAGCAAAGAAAACGGCCTGGTGCACTGGAGGTGGATCCTAGCTAATGGTTTTGAAGGAGATCAGCAAACTGTCGGAGAGTGATCTAACAACAACAACAACAAAGTACACTGGATAGTCTATAGTGTCACAGGGCGCGTCTCAAGGCCAGAGTGCGAACATAGGCCGCTCCGCCGGCAGAGTCCGGGGCGCCGGCGTCAGCCAGCAGGCAGTCGACGAAACGCCGAGTGCGCGCCTGTCCTCGCCGGTAGGGTGCCTACAGCGTGAGGAGGAGGAGGAGATCTAAATTACCTCCTTTAAAGTTTCATTCTGGAGGTGCGTACAAAGCGCAATGAAAGCTACTTTGCTAGCACTCTGAATTCTCTCTCTCTCTATGCAGCCAAGTGAGCAGTTAGAAGCAGCGTTTTAATATTCCCTTTGGGCGAGTGAAAGAAACCGTTTATTTGCACCGATGCAAATAAATGAAGTTTACACTGAGACCATAGACGTTCGCCCGGGGCAAGTGGGGGATACATGACCGATCTCTCTCTACTCAAGTGCACATATCTCGTAAAATACACATTCAAATCAATCGCGGTTGAGTCATTATAAAGAAGAGACTTGCCACTTTCGAACGACAGCGTTTAAAGAGCTTAACTCTGAAGCGCACACATAGCAGCCAGTCTCAAGTTCCTCTCTGATCTGAGACTCAACCAGCTGGTAGGTGTCCTCACAAAGAGCGGATTCGTAGTTGCTGAATTCGGAGGCCGATTGAGCTGGCTTGTCGACGATGAGGAATCCATGGCGCAGGCCAGTACGGAAAAACTCCGCATCCGGATCGTTGGCTAGAACAGGCTCCCAAGCTGATGGCGAAAGCGACCAGGTCGATACCGGTGACTGGGCTGGCGGCTGAGCTGGCAGCTGGGCTGGCGGCTTAGCTGGCAGCTGGGCTGGGGGCGGGGTTGGCGGGTTGGACGATCTGGAGGCAGCAATGGCACCACCAGGCGCGGCAGTAGCCGATGATGGATGAGGCGAGATGGATAAGAATGAAGCTGTAGGCGAGTTGGGTGGCGAAGTTAAAGACGGAGCAGGCAAGGCAGCAGGGGAGGCGGAGGTCAATCAGTTTTTTGGACCCGAGCCATTGTTGTGCTGGTGCTGATGGGCCGGGTGCGGAGCCTCACAGATGCGGCAGACATGTGCGAAGTTGCAAGGCTGCTTCTGGCAGTCACGGTTGCTGTTGAAGAGGCCGCAAATCGTCTGGCCTCATGGTGCTGCTTGGCTTCATCTGGAAGACTTTTTGCTGCCTGTCTTTCGCAGGTTCTTAGGCGCGGTCATGTGCTTGATTATGAGATTGAGGTCTGGGCTGTCCCAGTCTCTGCCGCTCGTGCTGTAACAGACGCATGTATCGTAGGACGACATTCCAATCGTAGTCTGCTTCCATGAGCTAGCCGATATGTATGTTGAAATTGAGGTAAGCCTTCAAGTGCCGCACATCGATGCTTCCATCGCTTCCTTTTGATACGAGCTGGTTGGACTCAAGCAGCTGCTGCATTATTCTGGCGTTAGCAGCGATCCATTGCCTAGTGCTGATGCTGTCGAGGCTGGACGCACCGCTCTTCGCCGCGCGCCGGTCGCGATCATGCGTCAGCCCTGTCATCTGCTCCCGTCTGCCATCCACGAAGTTCGGGATGAGCAGAGGGCGTCGAGCCGGCCGCGCCTTCGCTGAAAGCGAGCCAAAAAGTGCCGAAATCGGGTCGACCTCTTCAGCTGTGGCGGCGGCATGCAGACCGATTTCCTGCCGGAGTTGCGCCTCTCGCTTCTTCAGTTCTAGCAGCTCGATCCGCGACCTAGCTTGCTGGATTTTGCTGTCAAGTCGGCTCTCTTGGGGGCTGTTGGCGGCGTCAATATTCTCCGATTCTTCCCCGTTCAGCAGCTGATTTATCGCAGTATCTGCTTCGTCCCCTTCTGCATAGTCTGGGACTTCGGCGTCGCCTGGCTGTGGTGGAGCAGCTTGAAGCCGCTCAACAAGCTCTTGCTTGTTTCCCGAAACCGGTAGGCCATTGTCTCTTAGGGCCACTCGCAGTTGGGCTACTGTTAACCGGTTTAGGTCAGAAATGGTGCCAGATGAAAAAATCTTAGAGCTAAAAAAATTGAGCTCATGCAGGCAGCCGAAAAACGCAGATTCAACTGAGTGAGACGCCAATAAAAGGGGCGACGGCGCAGAGGCTAAAGCCCACCCCACCAGGCCACCACCCCACGCACGCAGAGCCAAGCACCCCCCCCCCACACAGCACGGACAGAGGGAGAGGGGTTTAAAACTGGTTATTGACTAGTCAAGACCAGTCACAAACCAACACAGTAATAGCTACGAGCTAAATGTTATAATGTTATTCGTCTTCTTCGATCTGCGTCCGCATTCCATATTAGCTAAATGTCTGTTGTACAGTGAGCGAACACTGTGACGTAGCTCGCATTTAAAGATAAGGAGAGATAAGGACCGACTTTTCACTTTATGAACAGCTCAATTTGCTTTTTATTTGTGCAGAACTCCAGACCTAGGTCTTTAACTAGTCAATATTTCAACACGGTACCTTTCGACATTGAAGTTGTTGCAGCGAATTATTGCAGGGCTGTCTGCCTAATTTTGGTCCTTCTTTAGCAGCGGCGAGCCAATCAAGGAGGTTGCAATGGAGCCCAAAAATGCTGCAATCATTTCCGCAATTGAAGCCAACGAAATTCAAGCCCTTGAGAATTACATATCTTGTGGACACAATATTGACACCTTTTACACTTGGAATGAATCCGAGATCACACTAGTTATGCTTGCGAGCTGCTTAGGGAGGGACAAAATCTTGCTAAGACTTGCTCAGGAGAACTTGAATATCGACCAGAGAAACTGCGATGGATCCTCTGCACTTCACCTCGCTTCAGAGCACGGCCAACATCTGGCGGTTCGGACGCTGATCAAAGCTGGAGCTGACGTCGATCTACAAAACAACGACGGTGAGACGCCTCTCTACATCGGATCAAAATTTGGTTGCTACCGGGTGGTTCAACTGCTCCTTCAAGCAGAAGCTAACGTCAATCTTCAACGAAGAACTGGTGCCTCACCTCTGTACATTGCATCCTGCAACGGTCATCATATCGTAGTCGATTTGCTCATCAAGGAAATGGCCGACGTCAATCTTCAGCGAATGCCTGGTGAAGCACCTATCTACATCGCATCACAGTACGGTCATCTCGACGTGGTCAATTCGCTCATCAAAGCAGGTGCCGATGTCAATCTTCAACGCAGAACTGGTTCTTCACCTCTTTTCATTGCATCTCGCTTTGGTCGTAATAAGGTGGTCTACTCGCTTATTGAAGCACAAGCCGACGTCAACCTTCAACAAGACAATGGCGAGTCACCTCTCTACATTGCATCCCGTAACGGTCACCATCTTGTAGTGGACTCACTCATCAAAGCGCAAGCCGACGTCAGCCTTCGTCGAGACACCGGCGAGTCGCCTCTTTACATTGCAGCTCAGCAAGGCCGCCATCTCGTAGCTAAATTGCTCATTGATGCTCAACCCCACGTCAATGTTGAAATTAGCTCAGGCAAGTCGCTTCTCTACATTGCCTCACAAAATGACCACTATCTCATCGTCGAGTTGCTGCTCAGCTCCCACATACGAGTAATCGACGACTCTCAGCATTCGATTCAGTCGGCTCTTGAGCGCGCTCGGGACTTTGGTAGCAAAAAATCCGTAGAGATTTTGCAGCGTGCACTGCATGGCAATCGGGGAGCAAGCCTGCAACCACCGAATAAAAGGTATGTGCTCGACTCAAGAACTGTTATGTTGCGAAAAGGAGATCATTTGAATTCAGTTTATTTAACATAAAGTTGCAAGTTCCTTTGTTTCGAGAAAAATAATGGGTAAAGCAAAAAGTTCTGGTGGTTTTTGAAGCCTTAAATGAAATCAAGTACTTAAAGTTAATGTAATGGTACTGTAGCACAGTAGCTGAAACTTCAATTTGGGTTGCTCTGCATCAGTCAAAGACATTTGTATACCTCTGCACACCAAACCTTCTGGAAGCCTTTAGAAATTTATGTACGAGCCGAGCCGTAGGCTTACAAACCGTAACTTTGGAAACCGCGAGAACTTTCTGTATATCATGAATATATAATGCAAAATAATGAAACCCCCTCAAATCGTAATAAGGCAGCCAAATGTGCCCTACACCCTATTATATGCCCAGCAAACTTTTAACAAAATGAGGAATTGTAACAACTGCCACCGCAAAAATATTTTTACTTGACGATTGCTCCTGGTTCACATGCAGTGTAAAATAATATTGATAGCTTTAATCCCTTTCACAAAATAAAATTTCCGCATAGTATGCACTAAAAGTTACGAAACTCTTCATTCAGAGCTCCTATCAGCGACTCGGACCTCAGCCAGCAGCTGCACTCGAAGCTCTTTCGGTCGGGATTCGTGGACTCGAGAGCCGCCTTGCAGAGCGCTGTGGCTGATGTCCTGCAGGATATTCTGAGGAAAAGGCAAAAGAAAGATAACTATTATTTGGTGGGCAGCTTCTCCGAGGGCTGGGGGAACAGCCTGGTCTCGCTGGATGGCAGAACTGGCGTGGAGTCCGACATCGATGCCATGCAGCTGCACAGAGGCATCTCGTTGCACGCGAAGGATGTGTGCGAGTGCTCTGAAGAGACGGCTGCTGAGACTTTGAAGTACAGCAATGGACACGTATTCTGCCCTGGTTTCGGTGAGAGTTGCTTTTTCACCTACCCGGCATTCTAAGGAATAAAAGCAATAAAGGATAGCTCAATAAATGATTGGCATGCTCCATAAAACACGGGAGGAAGATGCTATTAACACAGTAGTTCGTCCTAAACTTCGGCAACTTCATTATTAGAAAGAATAAAAAATTATAAGAGAGATTTACGAAAAATGTTATTTTTAACGCTCTTTACACTCGCAAAACTACGCTTGCAGCATCCAGGCCAGCTACTCAGTACAATGGCTCCATCCTGAGACCGGCTGTAGACATTGTTGAGGCCCGCCGCCTCTGCCGCTACCCGCCTATCGCGCCACTTGCCACCAACAGAGTCTCCAACATCCCCAAGTCCGTTTTGCGTTTGCTAGAGCACGATCTCACCTCTGCCTTATCGCCCTGTCACGTGGTGCACGCAGCGCCTCCCGGAAAAGAAGGCCAGCAGCTCCGAGTGAGCACCAGCTTCCTGGAGAGGCGGCTGCTGCGGAGTGTCAGCACTCTGCAGGGCCAGCTGTTCGTCACGCTCAAGTGGCTGCTGAAGAAGGCCGTCCGGCACAACGGCTTCAAGTCGTATCACGCAAAAACCATCGCGTTCCGAATGCTCGACCAGACACCGGTTGAGCAGTGGAACGACCCCCGGAATCTCGTGAGTCTCACCAGACGCTCGCTGCAGATGCTTGAGAGCGACTGCAGATCAGGCAGACCTGACGCCAGGATCATGGATCACTTTTTCCTTCGCGATGCCGCTGTGTACCTGAGAGGCGTGGACACCTCATCAGCTGAGAAGGCGACTCAAGCGTTGACTGAGGCAGCCGATGCAGTGAAAGATGCGATCGATAGGCTGCCTGAGCTGCTGCTGGAGTTCGAGGACAGCCTGCGACCCGTCACCGACTCGGGCCGATTCCACTTCTACCCGTTCCTCATTCTGCCGCTCATGCAGTTTGATAAACCGGTGTCAACGGCGAAGACCTGCGAGTACCACGAGATCTACGACATCGTGAGAGAGTCGCTTCTCGGAGTGTCGGACCAAGACCGAAGCACAGAGTCCCGACAGCGTCTCTCGGAGCTGATCGACAAGCTGCCAGACTGCGCCCGCTCGGCGCGAGAGTCTCTCAGAGCGCTGAGCTACCTGAAGTTCGGCGACCGAGATGCTGCAGCGAAAGTCGTGAGCGACTGCGGGCCGTCCAGTGCAAGCAGAGGCATCTACTGGCCCGCTGAGGGGTCGGCGAGTGAGGCGACTACGGAATTCGTGAGGGAGCACCTGACGAGCCGAGACTCCGCGTGGAAGTTCTGCTTTTGGCTTCGCAAGCGGCCTAAGCTACCGATTTCAGATAGCACTGCTGTGATCCTCAATTACATCCCCCTCGAATTAGAGAACTACAACACCTACTTCTTTGTAAACTTCGACGCTCTGCTGCAAGCGCTCCGCTTTGAGTTGTTGGGTACAGGAGACTCAGATGCTCAACGCTGGATCCGGCATGTGGCTCACATGGAATATGCAGACGAGCAGGAGCTGGTGGTTGCTGCAGCGAATTGCCAAGATGTGGAGCTGCTGCGGCTGCTGTTGAGAAAAAGCACGAAGATGTTCGGTGACGTGCCTCAGTGGCTGGAGGAGAAATATCAGCAGCAGAAAAAACGCGCTGAGTCATCAAAAGTCCGCGAGATCACAGCAGATTGCTGAAATCGGCAGCTAAAATTGCTTTCGTGAACATTCATCGGTAAACTTTACTTGATGTAATGTACGTAGATTGTAGTATACTGGTAAATGAAATTTGTGCTCAACACCATCGAAAAGTCGCCATCATAGCAGATTCCATCTGTAGTCACCACTTTTGAGAGTGCAGGTTAAGTCTCTCGATCTTTGCCAGTGACGCAACTTAGCTACGCCAAGCGGAAGAATTGAGTTGCAGAATGAAGTGGGGGGAGCGGTGTGCGAGGATCGGACGGAATAAAGCTACCCCGATAGTTTTCTTGTATTTTTTATTTTAGAATTGTCCAAGAGAAATTGTTCACTGACGCCTGTTCTAGTAAGAATCGTAAAAATAAGAATGCGAGCACTGGAATTTTTGGCTAAGCGACAGGCATCGTCAGGCTCCTAATGAATTGGAAACGATGTATTTATATATATATACTCAACAGTCAATGAAGATGAATTTTTCTCACTTATTGCGAGTGACGCAATTTACGGTAAGCGCGAAGCTTATTGCCACTTGTGTTTATCTAAGCATTCAAAAAGATAGTCCGCTAGAGAATGCTGCGAAGCTGCGTCATGCCATTGAAAACGCTTGGCAGCAGCTTCCCCAGGACTTTCTGCGCCGCCTCATCCTGGGGATGCCCTGCAGAGTCGCCGCAATCTGCACGCAAGAGGATATAACACGCGTTATTAAGCATCGCGATTCTAATTGCATTTTGTATAAAAAATAAACTTATGATTTTGTGCGACTGACGTTTATTATTGATTCAGTCAACTTTTCCCTCCTCGCGGCGGCTTAGTTGCGTAACTTAGGAGTTGAATTGTGAGTGAGAAGTTGTCGCAATTAGTGAGAAAGGCTTGGTGCACAGTGCGGCCAAGGACTTACTTTATTACTTAATTTAGTCGTCCTTGAGTGCGGCAACGAAGAGGAAGAGATATGGAATTAGAGAGCGAGAGGAGCTCGTGCTCTAGGAGGGCACTGACACCACGATTGACAAGTTGCTTTTTCAGGATTTGTTTACGTGATTTTATGTACTTATGGGCCTCAAGCACTTTTAGTCTGTACTCATTTGAGCACTTATTGAATGGTAGAAATTTTTTATCATATTGCCTGTCTTTGCTCTTTTGCGATAGTGCGATGTGTGAATACTTATAAATGTTTTTCATTTTTTACTGTCATGTGAAACTTATTTTTTGCTCCTTCGTGTATATTTTTATTTTAAGTCTTTGTTTTTGAGTTTTTTATTTTAACAATTTTATTTAATTTTTTAAATCATTAAAGCCATCTCCACAGATTCAAATTTGCTTTCGCTCTTTAAGCCATATATAGCAAGGTTTTGAAGTATGGTGCTTTTTTCTGATAATCCAGCAGTCTCCTGGACTAACAAAAGTTGAAAATATAAGGCCCACATGCTGGTTGCTGCTGGCGCCCCCGTGGCCTTCGTTGGCGACCTGGCTCAGAGGCACGCCTGTGACGCTGCTTTTTAAAGACTCAATTGTTTTTATTGTTTTTTGTACTCTAATGACAGTAATGGATTTAATGATAGAATAATGAGATTTCAGTTCCTGCTCAATAAATTTAATAAGAAATAACAAAGTACGCAAAGGAAAAAATAACTTCTAATCCAGTCATCAAAATTTCATACTTTGGTGCTGGAAGCAGGGAGAGGCAGCAGTATGCACCTCAGAATTTTTTAGTTCTATCGACTGTGTAATTTTAATGTTTTCCAATACTAGCTTTTTGGTAACCTGTTGGTCTCACAAATACGAGCATATTTCATTCTACCTGACGATGCTGTATGTTCAGCGAAACATGTCGTACAAATAAAGTTTTAGTTTTATTCGCCATCAATATCCACAAATCCTCGAAAAAGAAATTTTTTGTCGGCTTTGTCTTTCTAGGCTTACGAGTTGTATTAAAGAAAAGTAGCCTGCCTCAAATCCAAATGATATCATTGTAAAGTTCCACGTCCTTGAACATGTAGCATTCAGACAAACTTACAATATATATTTACTAGCTTAAACGGACAACTTTGAATCGACAAATTTACCTACTTGCATCGAAATTCTTGCAGAGGTTGTTCATGCATGTACTTCTGGGTTTTTTCATTTGTCCCGTAGCTCAGAACTAGAGGAGTAGCAAGTAAACAAACAAATTTAAATAAACTAACTTAATAATAGTTTTGAAACCGAAAGTCATCAAACAGAGTGTATTTTTTGCATTGTAAAATGGTACATAAAAGGTTTGTGGAATGAAAATAGGTGCAAATAACAAATCATTTATAACGTAAGTTGAATAAATATTCTTAAGAAAAAAAGTTTATTAAAAAAACTTACGAATTCGATATCTGAGTCAAAAACTGTACCGCAGTTACTTACACTTTAAGTAGCTATACGTTCGACATTCGCCAACCTATCCGACGTACTCAACGTCAATGGACGTCGCTTCCAAGCGGATACTTTTATATAACACCGACAGTCAGTCGATGAATGTCGTCGTAACTTGTCGGGGTAACGTAAAAGTACCCGTTGTTACCATTCGCGAAGAGGGTCAATCTTTAAATTCCAAAATATATGGACGTCTATCTAGGCTGACGCCTTGGCGGTGGAGGCGGAACTCAAAGAAGTCTTAGTGGACGTCAACTTTGACTTCGACGAGTTGGACTTTTTGCTTGACGTCGTCTTTGAAGCTGGCGGTGCCTTTGAAGCCGCCGCAGCTGACCATCTTTGTCGCTCAAGACCGTCGACGCAGTCTTTGTGCCTGGCGGCCAGCTGCTGCGCGCTGCTTCTCACCTCCGATGGGGTCATGTGATCCTGGCGCTTGATCCAGGCGGTGACCGTTCTGCAAGCGAGTTGTAGCGCGAGTGGGTACTCATGAGTAGAATGACAATAGTTTTCAACTTCAGACACCGCGGACACTAAATTTTAAGGCTACGTTCGTCAAGCCACTAGCCACCCCTCCCAAATCCTCAGTTTCCTGGCCAGCCTCCCAAATCCTCAGTTGCTGTGCCAGCCTCCTAAACCTCAGTTGCTGTGCCAGCCTTCCAAATCCTCAGTTGCTGGGCCACCCTAGTAGGTCCTCAGCTGCTGGGACAAAGACACCCTCCAGAAGTCCTTTGCTCACGGACAGACGTCCATGACGCCCCCGGACTGCGCTTATACTATAGCAGATCTTAGACATTTGCGACAAATCCATTTCATTGTCAACTCACGGCTCTGATGAGCTGAACCGAACGCTTCGCTGCAGTCCGCCGCCACCGCTTCCATCTCCGACCACTTGGATGCCTCTGTCGCCGCACGGAGTGACTCGCCTCACCCGGCAGGGCCGCTCCTCTGTCGGCACCGAGGGCGGCGTAACGTAGCGGCGTCGACTTTCGCGCGATCGCTCGTCTGGCGGCGTGGCAGTAATGCGACGTCGGCCACCGAATCGACCGTCGGGCGTCTCTTCGACGCTTACGGCGGCAGCGGCTGTGGAGCCGCGAGTTTCAGCCATGCGCGCCAGTCGAGCGGCCTTGGCAGACTCCTCGTCTGCTCGAGAGCGCAACAGTGCATCTGCGCGTTCCGCCGACACGGCGCGTCTGTGCTCGTAAATTCGATGTTGACGAGTCTCGAGTTCCAAGTCGCCCCGGCCGAGACACGAGCCGATCTCAAGTGGCCGTCGGTTGTACATATTGGCCGAACGCACCGTCCATCTGGAAGATTGCCGATGGCCCGAGTAGCCGCAGGAGAAGCCGTTCTCCGAAGCCCAGTTGGTGCTCGCCCCGACAGCAAACGATCGCTGCTTTGACGGCGCCGGCGGTGGCTTCTTCAGAATCGACTTTGTCGGCGCTGTGCGACTCTTTGACTTAACAGCTGGAGCTTCTGGTCCCACAGAGGCGTCGACAAGGCGCCTGTCGAAGTCGGCAATCAGCTGGTCGGCGCGCCGATCCGTATCGTCTGGCCACTGTTCGAACTCGTCGTATTCTGCCGAGTCGTAGAGCATCCGGCCGCCATCAACGCTTCCGCTGCGGTGAGATCGAGCCGGAACAGCTTCCGGAAGCATGCGACCTGGTGGCCAAACCGGCCGCACTGCTTCGAATTCGTCTGGATTCCTGAGCGGCCGCGTAGCCAAATAGCCCGGACGAGTCGCCTCCGGGTACTCGGGCGTCCAGTCGGCCAGGGCGAGCCGCTCCCGCCTTGGCATGACGGCCTCGAGCTGCAGTCGGTGGTACATCGAGTGGCTGATACGAACTGCCTTTCCCGGCTCCGCCACGCAGCTCGCGCCGTCCGTGAAAGCGACGGCCAACGGTCGCACGCCACCCCCGCTTTTGCAGTCGTCGACGCTGTCGTCTGGTTGGTCTTCGACGCGATCTCCTGCTGCTGCTTGTCTCCGACGCAGCTCGTAGCCGTCCAGCACGATTGCAGGCCCATAGTCGGGTCTGTTGGGGCCGCGCGGCGCCAGGACGCAGTCTCCTGGGAGCAGTTGTCGGCGCAGCGCGTCGTCCAGGGCGATAAGCTCGCCAACCGGAGTAATTTGGTACTCGGTGTCTGAGAAGCCGTCTTTTCCAGCACAGTTTTTGGGTCTGTTTGTCTGCAGTTCTACGTTGAATTGGCCGGGAGTTGATGCCTGCGTAATGGATGCAATGAATGTACACGTTATACGAGTATTCTCGTATTATACGAGTTTTAAAACTACAGACATTTTTTCTCGTAAGATATCGTCTTTTTAGACGTATGTCTGAAATCGAAGTTAGAAATTTCTTTATTAAAATATCGAGATTCAGGCGCGTTACTGATTCCCATCGGTATCAGTAGGAAATTTCCTACTGAAATTCTAGCTTCTCTAATTAGAGTATTAGAGATACTCTATTGAAGACAGAAAAGACTTTTAAGGAAAAATTTGCTCACCTCTGATAAGACGGTGCCCTCATAGAAGAGTCCGTCCGACCGTCTCCTTGCCAACACTCGACGTCCCAGCAGGCTGACTCCAGCAATTGAAGGCGGCGGTGATCTGGGCGGCGAGGCGCCTCGTTCTGCGGCTCGAACTCTTGGCCGACTAGCCTGAAACTTGCTCCAGCTGCCGCCCCAGTGAGTCCCTGGCGGGCCTTGGTTTGAATACACAAACCGCCAGCCGTCTCTGTCCTCGCCTTCGAATAGCAGAGCCGGAGCGTCTAGCAGCGGGTCGCAGCGCAGCGAAGCTGTCACCGAGCAGAGTTTCCCACCGTTAATGGCAGGTGGAACCTGTTGACCGCCAGGACGGCCCCAGCGAGTCGCTGGCGGAGCCGTCCGAGCAACCGGAGCTACCCGTTCGATGACACCTCGATGGCTGACGTTGGCAACTGTCAACGAACCGCCGGTAGCGCCGGCAATCTGCTGGAGCTCGGCCATCAAACCCGGCTGCGGCGTCAGCTCCGACTCTTTGGGGTAGACGCAGTGCACCGGCAGCGGCAGCGAGGACATCTCCGAAGATGTCAGGGTGGCCTCTGGCAAACTGTCTGTCACGAGGCAAACGGACGATGCGCCGCAATTTTTTGCCTCAACGGAGGCTGTGGTCAGCGCGGCTCGGGTGTCGGAGCAGCAACCGGACGTGCCGCCAATCGAAAGCCATCTGTCCGCGTCGACAATGGCTGCGGGTGTGCAGTCCACCATGCCTTCAGACCAGCGCTGCAGAGAGCCGGCGCCAAATCTGATCAAATTGAATCGGCGCGAACTGCCCGACCATCGGTTGAGCAGCTCTACTAGCTCGGAGCGGACGGCTGGCAGCTTAGAGTGCATGCTGCCTGAGGTGTCGATGCAGAATAGCACGCCTCCGCTATTGCCGCCGCCATTGTAACAGACAGTGTCGACACTGTCGAATATTGTTGGTGAAGTGACGCCTGGCGCAGCATGCGATGTGTTAGGCATGGTTACTGTGGCGACTGCAAAAATTAATGTTTTTTAAGCATGTGATTTAATATTTTATTGATTTCTTTAACATCAGTAGCCCACATCAATCCCCACGGAATCATTTAAAAGCACTAGCGGCAGAAGTCCAGTTTTGATATACGAACGTATTTGGGCCAAAGGCTACTTTGTTTCATTGATTCTTCAGTGCTTTTTTCATTTTTCTGTCAGAAAAGTAAAGGCCTCGCAATGGTTCAATGTTCTCTGAGTACCCTGTGGCTTAGCAACTCAAATGTCAGTGATCAAACCTGAAACTTTTTCGTTAAAATTCTCATAGCATATGGTGAAGTGAGTTGCCAAGCCGCATAGTACGCAGAGAATATTCCATTGCGAGCTTGAAAGAAAGTTAAAAAAACTTTATTTCAGAATTTAAACTCTGAAAAAATCTAGAAAATCTAGCAAATGCCTATGTACATAGAACAATATACAAAAAACACATAAGCAGTATTGTTCAATCAATTATAAAAGCGGACATTTGCTTTGAAATTTACTTTGCTAAGTATAAAATTTTCATAAGAAAGCAAGAAAATAATTTTCATTTGATACCTTATCAACTTATCTATCAACTTATCAACTATATATTTTTAAGTTACTTTGCATAAAGTTTGCACTTATCATAAAGTGTTACTTTATGTTAGATAAAACTCCAACAGAATATGACAGAGTTTAAAAAAGTATTTTAATATAATGCATCGATAAAAGATTAATCCAATATACTAAAAATATGTAGCTGAGCTGAAAATAAATAGCCAAGACAAGATGGAAACACAACACTGGACAAATTCATACCTCGTATGAGCTGATCATAAGTTAGAGGAGGTAAAGATATATAAAAAATAAATCAGAAAGTTTATTATCTTTTTTTATTAATTAATATGAAAGCTATATAATTTCAAAATCAAAACTACACGAATTAGTATTTGTTACGGCCGCTATGAAAAATGTAGAATAATAACCTAATTGACTTTGTCGAAAACGGTATCCATTATAAATATATTATACATTATCTAAGTCTTAAATTTAATATTTTTTAATACAATAAATTTTTTGATACAAAAATCTCTAGGATTGCAGTTTTTGTGCATTTTTATGATAAATAAATGTAGCTTTGTTAAGCTTAGAAGAATCATTTCAGCAAAAGCAGTCACCGATTATAATTAAAAGTTTTCGGAAACGCTACACAATAAAAAATGCGATTAATAAAAGATCTCTAATGTTTTACTAAGAGGGTTTTAACTAGGGGACTTTATTATTTACATATACACTGTATACATGTACGTTCGTTCAGAAAAATCGATTTCTGACCTAAAGAACTGTTCCAAAATGCTACAATTTTTCAAACAGGTCGATCGTTACTTACATATATTAGAAGAGCGCTACAAATTAAAGACTTTCGAAAATCCCGTGTATTTTTGTGTATCAAAAAATTCGTTTTTCTATTTCAGTAATTCCTATTTCTAATTACTGTATCGATCCTGCGTGCACCTACGTAACGAATCCAGGACTACGTAAATTACTTAATTAAGTAGTCCTTGACTAAATCATGGTTATTGCATAATGAATAATGCAGGGCCTAGTAAAATTGCAGGTAGCAAACATTAAAATATACATGACACCTTACTGATCTGTGCCTTTTGTAAGATTTTTGTGCAATCCATGCGGCCCGCAAATCGGCTGCCAGAAGTACATGTACATGTACATGTATATGGTGCTGCATGGCGTCGTCTAGTGCTGGCGCCCTGGTGCTGGCGCCCCTGGTGCTGGCGCCCCTGGTGCTGGCGCCCCTGGTGCTGGCGCCCCTGGTGCTGGCGCCCCTGGTGCTGGCGCCCCTGGTGCTGGCGCCCCTGGTGCTGGCGCCCCTGGTGCGGCGCCCCTGGTGCTGGCGCCCCTGGCTAGGCCCCTGGTGCTGGCGCCCCTGGTGCTGGCGCCCCTGGTGCTGGCGCCCCTGGTGCTGGCGCCCTGGTGCT
>NIVC01001626.1:65000-258339 GCA_002269645.1 Macrostomum lignano | reverse complement strand
GTCGCCCTGGTCTCTATCGGGGTCTCCTACGACACGGACCGGCCGTTAGCTTCTTCTTCAACGGGCAGCCGCGCTGCCAGTCTGGATAAAAAAACTCGAAGTCCGACCTCAGCACTGCGAATTTCCAAATGCCTGCAGCTTGGGGGCTTCCCTGTCAGCGGATACTCCATCCAGGGCAGCATCTCCTGCTTCTGTCTGAGCACTCGAGTGCTCAACCAGTCCGAGTTCGCGCTGCTGGACAGCTGGTGCCAGCGGGTTTGAAGCGGCGGCCCCATGGAAGCCAGCAGTGCAGTTGAACTGAGATCTGATCGCACCTGAAGATTGAATAACAGCGCAAATCCTTCATTCAAGAGGTTTATCTGACAGACTTGACAAACTGATCCCTGACGCAAGTCCCGGTCTGAGACAGACACGAATAAACAACGCCAGCTGGCCCTTTTTCCTCGAGCATCCCAAAAATTCAAATGCTAACCGCGACTCTGAATTTCAGCTTATTTTACTGGCGCTGCTCATCTCAATAACTCAGGTTCTGTAGATGCGAGCAGACTGAGTTGGAGCAGTTGGCTGTGTACTGATCTGCAGTTTAGCTGTGTACTGGTCTTTACTCTGGCTGTGTATTGGTCTTTACTCTGGCTGTGTACTGGTCTTTACTCTGGCTGTGTACTGGTCTGCAGTGTAGCTGTGTATTGGTCTGTAGTTGAGGTGTGTACTGGTCTGCAGTTGAGGTGTGTACTGGTCTGCAGTTGAGGTGTGTACTGGTCTGCAGTTGAGGTGTGTACTGGTCCGCAGTTGAGGTGTGTACTGGTCTGCAGTTGAGGTGTGTACTGGTCTGCAGTTGAGGTGTGTACTGGTCCGCAGTTGAGGTGTGTACTGGTCTGCAGTTGAGGTGTGTACTGGTCTGTAGTTGAGGTGTGTACTGGTCTGCAGTTGAGGTGTGTACTGGTCTGCAGTTGAGGTGTGTACTGGTCTGCAGTTGAGGTGTGTACTGGTCTGCAGTTGAGGTGTGTACTGGTCTGCAGTTGAGGTGTGTACTGGTCTGCAGTTGAGGTGTGTACTGGTCTGTAGTTGAGGTGTGTACTGGTCTGCAGTTGAGGTGTGTACTGGTCTGCAGTTGAAGTGTGTACTGGTCTGCAGTTGAGGTGTGTACTGGTCTGCAGTTGAGGTGTGTACTGGTCTGCAGTTTAGCTGTGTACTGGTCTGCAGTTGAGGTGTGTACTGGTCTGCAGTTTAGCTGTGTACTGGTCTGCAGTTGAGGTGTGTACTTGTCTGCAGTTTAGCTGTGTACTGGTCTATAGTTTAGGTGTGTACTGGTCTGCAATCAGAAATGTCACTGAAATGTTTTTAAAAATAGCCTTATCACGCGGATCACGTGTGGAAAATGCAAGAAAATGGGTAGAAAAACGGGTAGGGCGTACTAACCTACGAGGCTAGTGCCTAGGCATTTGGAGGAAAAAGCAAATCAGGAACACAGCAGTCGTGAATGTGTACTACAAGTAGCAATAGGAGAGCAGCACTACTAGTGATCTATCGAGGCGCTGTGATGGGCCAGCGGCCCAGGCTCGATTCCAAGTGCAGTCATTAATTTGGGGCTAAATTGGAATCTCGGCTTGGGTCTGCTCATGGAATTACCTTGGGCCCAACCCAAGGCACAGTGAAGTGTACATACCTAACGATAAATAAAGTTATGGCCGATGTGCACTCCTGTGCGAGTGTGTGCCTGTGCGTATGACTACGCATTTATCCGCGCGCTTGTGTGCCTGCTCAGGGGAGCCGGCGGAATGGGCGGTAATGTCTCTCGCCGATTGTGTGACAATGTCACTTAAAGTGCCTCAGGGGGTACACAGCCCCCGCCTCTGATAAAAAATACTAAATGGAAATTGGCCGCGAAAGAGAATAAACGATGTGGCGGTGTAGCTGGTGGCGCAAATATGTTAAGGGGAGAAAAGGGAGAGCGTCCTCTCCCTACTATAGTTGACAGAAGGAAATATGTATTAATATAAGCGGCATAACTCAGTATCAGGGGCACAGGGGAAAGCAGGGGAATGAGACAACGCCACAGGGGAATGATAGGGGCATAACGAGGGAATTATTGTACATTCAGGGGTCAAGCGCCAGATATACCCCAGCCCGAGCGCAGGAGCCGCCCAGTTACAGCGTCTCTTGAAATTGACATTCTGTATCTTTAGGAACACTTCCGATCGATAATAAGACTCCACAGCTGCAAATCCAAATCCCAGGTGCGCTCCGGCACAATTGTGTCAACTGTCGTGAAAACATTTTTCTAGAAAATTATTTTTCTTGCTTGAACATTTTTATGGCTGCAGCACTGCTGAATGCGAGCGAAATCCTGCAACTCTGAAACCTGTCAATCAGCTCAAACAACCTGCAGAATTTCCCTCAATCTTATACCCAATAAACCTCTGCTGAAGCAAACAAAGACTCAACTGCCGGTCTAACTATTTGACAAGGCATGCTGGCAAGCGAAGTTGACGCACTTAACTGACTCACAAGGTTAGCGCAAGCAGCTGCGCTTGATGGAGGGTGAGAGCTCAGAATTGCGAGACAGTACATCTGATATGGCACACCGCCATGAGGCTGTTGATTCACCCGCCATGATGCTATTGATGCACCCGATATGATGCTATTGATGCACCCGCCATGATGCTGTTGATGCACCCGCCATGATGCTATTGATGCACCCGATATGATGCTATTGATGCACCCGCCATGATGCTATTGATGCACCCGCCATGATGCTATTGATGCACCCACCATGATGCTATTGATGCACCCGCCATGATGCTATTGATGCACCCGATATGATGCTATTGATGCACCCGCCATGAGGCTGTTGATGCACCCGCCATGATGCTATTGATGCACCCGCCATGAGGCTATTGATGCACCCGATATGATGCTGTTGATGCACCCGATATGATGCTGTTGATGCACCCCCATGATGCTGTTGATGCACACGCGGCCCGCCATGACGCTGTTGATTCACCCGCCATGAGGCTGTTGATGCACCCGCGCCGCAGCAGCGGCTTCCAGACATGCTTGCATCGGCCTCTTTTTTGTACCGCCACTGTACTGCATCCCAAGTGGTGCTTCTGACTACCCAATACTTGTCTCTGACAACCAATCCTTGTCTCTGACACCCAATACTTGTCTCTGACACCCAATACTTGTCTCTGACACCCAATCCTTGTCTTGGACACCCAATCCTTGTCTTGGACACCCAATACTTGTCTCTGACACCCAATACTTGTCTCGGACACCCAATACTTGTCTCGGACACCCAATACTTGTCTCTGACACCCAATACTTGTCTCTGACACCCAATATTGTCTTCTGAAACCCAATGTTCTATTCTGTCATCAGCACACGGGCACGAACGGGCACGGTCCGTATCAATTACAACAGTTTTGAAAAAGTGCCACATGTTTTCAAGTATCAATGATGAGCAGTCATTCGAGTCAGCTGGTATACGAAACCATTGTATACGAAAGACCACAGCACAGTCTCTGGTGTTTAAAGTGAAAACCATTTTTCTACTTCAAGTAGGGTCGACCATTCCTTGCAGACATTTCTGTCCTTGCAATTGAAGCACTACCAACTGGTTGAGTTTGAAGATCTCAAAAAAGATGATAAAAAATTCTCCTTAACTAATTGGAAGCTTCTGGAAGTAAAGGCAGAATTCTCCTTAACTAATTGGAAGCTTCTGGAAGTAAAGGCAGAAATGTTTTTAAGACATGACGAAGCATTTATCATAATTCTGGCACGCAATTTCTGTCTAAGGACGTTAGCGACGGAGAGAAGATCTTAGAAACCAGGCAACGCACCTGCTGCAGATTCTAACAGGTAACAATTTTTAGCTTTTCTAGTCAAGCCTGCCAACCCACGGCTTGCTTGCTCATTAGCGGGCCTGCCTCAGTTTCTGCTCCAAGTCCGCGCAGCCCAGCATTTCCTCCATCGCTGACAAACACAATGGCTCGCAAATTTCTCGGAGACTGTGTGAATTATTCATCCAGGTGGTCATTGGCTGAGTTGGGAGTCCGAAGATGCATAAAAAGCATCCAGCCTCCCCGTCTCCAATTCTCCCCGCTGCTTGCAACATCCCTTGCCATGAGCCCCCACCGCGAGCTCCTTCTGTTCTGCGTCGTTCTCCTGCAGCTGCTGCAGGGCTGCCCCGGCCTCTCCACAGTCAAGCAGTTCAAAGCGACCGCCCTGTGCCCGCGGCTCTCCGCGCTGCCCGCCCGAGCCGAGAAGTCGAAAATTCGCTGCGGCGCTGCGTGCAGCAGCAGGCCGGACTGCGACCTGTTCCACTTCAACCGGTCAGCCGGTCTCTGTTACCATGGCAACTCACGTGCGAGGGACTGGCGCTGTGGAGCGATGGAGCCTGCGAGTCGTATAGACAAGGTGCGAGGCTGTGCGTGACGTGGGGGTCGCTTATCCATAAGGACCGAGATATCATACATGCAAGACCGAAAACCGCTTGGTCAGATTGAAAGACTGTTTACATGAAAAGGCAGTTGGCTGGTCATACATTTTTGCGGATGCCAAGTACTCAGAATGGGTAAAGGATTCATCAATCAGGCTGGTAGCGCTTGTTGTTGATGAGGGTTTTCCAATGCTTCGGTCTTGCAAAAGACCCGATAATATTTTTTCGATGTTTTGTTATTTTTTTTCTTGTGAAGTTGGGCCCCTGGACCAGACGGACTGCATTCGATCATTTCTTCGGAACAGTCGATTAGAAACGCCGTGACCTCTCATCCAGATCCCTCACAAGGGGCTTCCAGGGATGCAGGGGTTCCGGTTGAAGGCGCTTTAGTTTGAAACTTTTCGTTGGGCTCCGTTCTAGGTTTAAGTTGGGGTGAAATCCCAGTTTTATCCCCTATATCCCCTGTGAACCAATGGATTCCCGTGACTTACTTGACCCAGCTGCAGGGGGTTCCGGATACAGCTGGAAGGTGTCTCCACCCATTGGCTAACCCCTGGTGACCACGGGCAGCTGGTGTTACGTTGTCGCGAGGGGAGATCCGGTGGTGCCGGTGTCCGCAGCGCGGTCTTCCTCCAGAGTCCAGGTGGATGGCCGCTCGCCCGCCGGTAGCTCTTAGGTCGCGGACGAGCTGGTAGAGATACTCGGGCCTGAAAATGTCGGAGAGGTCCGGGTTTGGGCTGAGGTAGGTGAGCCTGTCCAGAGTAAAGGCGAGGCAGTCACATATGAAGTGCTCCGCATTATCGACACCGGAGAGGCAGGAAGGGCATTCCTCCCCATTACGGATTGATGGATTAACGTGCTTAAGTTGACATCTCGTTTCGGTCTTGTCAGCAACTCATAAATCATTTTCACAATCGCCCTACTGACCATCATCAAACCATTCCAGTGCCGTCATCCGTGGACCCGATTGTGGGCCAGCTGTGCCTCAAGCTGCTCTACAGGTTCGCCAGCCACGGCCTCGAGAACGTCGCCGATCCCTCCAAGTACCGGCTGAGTAGCGGCAACGCCACGGTGAACGCCTCTGGCGCGCACTTTGTGCAGAGCCTGGACTCCTTCCTGATGGCGGAGACGCCCGGCTTCGAGACGGTGGTCAACGAAGGCAACAAGTTCTCCTTCTTCGTCCGGGCCAAGCACCCGCTGAACATCGAGTGAGTATAATTTTCTAAAAGTCTGAAACAGTTCGCTGTTCATTTAGCCGACAATCGCACGCAAGTCACCTCTGAACCGCAGCGCCACGTATGCCGTGTTTCGGCAGTGCACCAGCAACAACGTCTCTCACGACTTCTTCGCGTACGATGGAAAGATTTGGCACCAAGTGTTCTGGCCAGTCGCTTCGATATCCCGCCTGTTTAGGTCTGACGCCGCGTTTAATGCAAGTTCGAACAGCTCCGCGGCTTCCATTGCTGCTGGGGTCTCCTTCAACTCGACAGCTGCCTCCGGCTTCTACTTCAACGGCAACGCGCGCGCCGCCACCCTGAACAAGACGGAGGAGGTCGGCGGTCTCAGCAGTGCCAATTTCCAATGCCTGCATCTGGGAGGCTTCCCCGGAGATTCGAGCTACTCTGTGGGGCAGCATCTCATGTTTTGGCCTGAGCACTCGAGTGCTCACGCAGAGCGAGTTCACGCTGCTGGACAGCTGGTGCCAGCAGGCTTGAGCAGATTGAGAACCCGATGATTTGAGGCAAACCGGGAGTGCTTGGCTTACAAGCTGAGCAAAGAAGTGCCAGTGAGAACACGATGCTACGAGGTGACAATACTGAGAACACTCGTGTTTGACTAGCAATCTGAGCAAGGAAAGAGAGTTGTCAAAAAATAAACCCAGAGGATTTGTCATTAAAGCAGTCGTGAGCAAACCCAACAAAGCTCTTTGAGCAGTGTCTGTTTAACATTTTCTTTGATAATGCCTGTTATCATACGATTTAGTCTGAAATATAAACTTAATGCCCAGCATCACTCGTTAGAGTCAAGACTCAATAAAGGAAGATTTATCTCGTTTAAAGGGACAGTTTTGCATAAATTTAGTTTACAAAGTTGACACAGCCAGTTTGGTTGACAGCAGTTTGTCAATCCTGACAAAGCATGCTCTAGAAGCAGTTTCAAGTCTGAGCACCTTCTCAATTTACTTTACTGTCGATGGTTCCCAGCTCTGTTTTAGCTGTGAGCAGTCACGCTTCTGGCATCACAAAGTGCTAGATTTCTTTTACACAAGTTTACTCTGAAAGAGAAATTCAGCACGTTGTGACGTCAGAAGCACAAGACATCAGGCGATCCAAGGTAGGCAGCCCGCAATGCTTTTCCTATTAAATCTTACTGAAGAGATTTGCCCCAATCAAGACGTTGCGGTAGTACATGTAACTGCATATCAAATTTCTTCCATGCAGCAGGACTTCATTTTCATCTATACATGTAGGAGCACATCGGTGAGCGGTTAATGCATGCATGCGCTAGTAGGAAACGTCGCCATGGCCCCAAATCTCTTTACTAAGAGCATTGGAGTCGAAACACACTGCAGAAAAAAGCATTGTGGGCAAATCTCAGCGGAAAAATATTATGGACCCTTCTGAATTCTTGCAGCCGACTTCACAGCCCCATTAAACCCGACTTTACAGCCCCATTAAACCAGACTTCACAGCCCCATTAAACCCTACTTCACAGCCCCATTAAACCAGACTTCACAGCCCCATTAAACCCTACTTCACAGCCCCATTAAACCCTACTTCACAGCCCCATTAAACCCTACTTCACAGCCCCATTAAACCCGACTTCACAGCCCCATTAAACCCTACTTCACAGCCCATTAAACCCGACTTCACAGCCCCATTAAACCCGACTTTACAGCCCCATTAAACCAGACTTCACAGCCCCATTAAACCCTACTTCACAGCCCCATTAAACCAGACTTCACAGCCCCATTAAACCAGACTTCACAGCCCCATTTAACCCGACTTCACAGCCCCATTAAACCAGACTTCACAGCCCCATTAAACCAGACTTCACAGCCCCATTAAACCAGACTTCACAGCCCCATTAAACCAGACTTCACAGCCCCATTAAACCCTACTTCACAGCCCCATTAAACCCGACTTCACAGCCCCATTAAACCCGACTTCACAGCCCCATTAAACCCGACTTCACAGCCACATTAAACCAGACTTCACAGCCCCATTAAACCCGACTTCACAGCCCCATTAAACCAGACTTCACAGCCCCATAAAATCCGACTTCACAGCCCCATTAAACCCGACTTCACAGCCCCATTAAACCCGACTTCACATCCCCATTAAACCCGACTTCACAGCCCCATTAAACCCTACTTCACAGCCCCATTAAACCAGACTTCACAGCCCCATTAAACCAGACTTCACAGCCCCATTTAACCCGACTTCACAGCCCCATTAAACCAGACTTCACAGCCCCATTAAACCAGACTTCACAGCCCCATTAAACCAGACTTCACAGCCCATTAAACCAGACTTCACAGCCCATTAAACCCGACTTCACAGCCCCATTAAACCCGACTTCACAGCCCCATTAAACCCGACTTCACAGCCCCATTAAACCCGACTTCACAGCCACATTAAACCAGACTTCACAGCCCCATTAAACCCGACTTCACAGCCCCATTAAACCCGACTTCACAGCCCCATTAAACCCGACTTCACAGCCCCATTAAACCCGACTTCACAGCCCCATTAAACCCGACTTCACAGCCCCATTAAACCCGACTTCACAGCCCCATTAAACCCGACTTCACAGCCACATTAAACCAGACTTCACAGCCCCATTAAACCCGACTTCACAGCCCCATTAAACCCGACTTCACAGCCCCATTAAACCCGACTTCACAGCCCCATTAAACCCTACTTCACAGCCCCATTAAACCCTACTTCACAGCCCCATTAAACCCGACTTCACAGCCCCATTAAACCCGACTTCACAGCCCCATTAAACCCGACTTCACAGCCCCATTAAACCCGACTTCACAACCCAATTAAACCAGAATTTACCCCCACATTAAACTCGACCCCATTAAACCGTTACTCTGAATCACTTCGGCAACTTTAGCAAGAAATATTTAGGATGCCCTGGCTATATAAATAATAAAGATTAACTATTCAAAGCTCAGCAAAAAGAAAAGTTTTTATTTTTTAATAACATTTTCACCGCAGATCACAGCGCGCAGTTTGTATTTACAAAAATGCAACGGTTCAAACTGGAAGTAAAAATGAGCACAAATTTCAGCTTTGTAGAAACACTGGGCAGCTGAGTGTCATCAGTGCATGCCTCCCCCACATCAGTGCATGCCTCCCCCACATCAGTGCATGCCTCCCCCACATCAGTGCATGCCTCCCCCACATCAGTGCATGTCTTCCCCACATCAGTGCATGCCTCCCCCACATCAGTGCATGCCTCTCCCACATCCGCCTACGCCTCCCCAGCATCCTCAGGCAGCTCCTCCAAAGCGAGATCCAGGCCCAGAAACGGCGCCACGGCGCTACCCATCGGCGCCAATCGACTGCGGGCGCCGTCGCCGAATGTCTCTCGCTCGCCGCCGTCCTCGCAGCCGACCCGGCCGATGGGGAAGTGCGGACTCGCGAGTCCCTCCAGCGGTTCCTTAGCAACGAATTCCACGCTCCACTCAGCTGATTCCTCGGCTCCGTCAGCCGGCTCCGCGGCGGCTTCCCTGCACTGCGGCGGCCCCAGCGCGCACAGCAGCAGCCGGGCCAGCTGGGCCTCCAGCCGCAGACAGGCGTCCGCGTTGTCCTCGAACCGTTGAGGCCGCAGCCGCACCAGCAGGCAGTAGCGAACTGCCCGACGATCTGGGCGGCAGGGCCGGAACGTCACCCGCAGTCGGTCGACGGCGCCAGCGCACAACTCGAAGGTGCTGGCCACGGCGGCGGTGTACTCGGCGACCCGGGGGTGCGCGCACTGCCACACGGGCAAGCCGTAGCGCTGGCGCAGCTGGAAGGCGCCAGTCGGGTACACCCGGTGCCGGCGCAGCAGCTGGTGCAGCAGCAGCTCGATGAACTCCGCCGCGTAGGTGAGCAGCCGGCGCTCCGCCTCGCTGGCTCCGCCTCGCCTGAGGTCGGCGGCGCTGCGGCCGGCCAATGGCTCCGGTGCGGACATCCGGGATGTGGAAAGGGCTGAAGCGGTTTAAGAGCTATTTTTATGTTTTTTGACCTCATTCATGCAGAGTGGTTAGTGCCAGAAGACCTCCAGGCCTCAGTGTGTGCTGCCCCCAGTGCTTCAGGCTCAGTGTGTGCTGCTCCAGTGCTTCAGGCCTGTGTGTGCTGCCCCCCAGTGCTTCAGGCCTCAGTGTGTGCTGCCCCCCCCCCAGTGCTTCAGGCCTCAGTGTGTGCTGCCCTCAGTGCTTCAGGCCTCAGTGTGTGCTGCCCTCAGTGCTTTAGGCCTCAGTGTGTGCTGCCCCCCCCCAGTGCTTCAGGCCTCAGTGTGTGCTGCCCCAGTGCTTCAGGCCTCAGTGTGTGCTGCTCCCAAGTGCTTCAGGCCTCAGTGTGTTCTGCCCCAGTGCTTCAGGCCTTAGTGTGTTCTGCCCCCCAGTGCTTCAGGCCTCAGTGTGTTCTGCCCCCAGTGCTTCAGGCCTCAGTGTGTGCTGCCCCAGTGCTTCAGGCTCAGTGTGTGCTGCCCCAGTGCTTCAGGCCTCAGTGTGTGCTGCCCCCCAGTGCTTCAGGCCTCAGTGTGTGCTGCCCCAGTGCTTCAGGCTCAGTGTGTGCTGCCCCAGTGCTTCAGGCCTCAGTGTGTGCTGCCCCAGTGCTTCAGGCCTCAGTGTGTGCTGCCCCAGTGCTTCAGGCCTGTGTGTGCTGCCCCCCAGTGCTTCAGGCCTCAGTGTGTGCTGCCCCTCCAGTGCTTCAGGCCTCAATGTGTGCTGCCCCCAGTGCTTCAGGCCTCAATGTGTGCTGCCCCCAGTGCTTCAGGCCTCAGTGTGTGCTGCCCCCAGTTTTTCAGGCCTCAGTGTGTGCTGCCCCCAGTGCTTCAGGCCTCAGTGTGTGCTGCCCCCAGTGCTTCAGGCCTCAGTGTGTGCTGCCCCCAGTGCTTCAGGCCTCAGTGTGTGCTGCCCCCCCAGTGCTTCAGGCCTCAGTGTGTGCTGCCCCTCCAGTGCTTCAGGCCTCAGTGTGTGCTGCCCCCAGTGCTTCAGGCCTCAGTGTGTGCTGCCCCCAGTGCTTCAGGCCTCAGTGTGTGCTGCCCCCAGTGCTTCAGGCCTCAGTGTGTGCTGCCCCAGTGCTTCAGGCCTCAGTGTGTGCTGCCCCCAGGAATTCATAAATTGTTACAAAAACAGGAGTCGCATCTCTGACTATCTATTTGGATAAAAAATCAAAAGCCAGACAAAATTTATTAGAATCTTGTGTATTTGAAAAGCCAAAGTCCAGTGCTGAATAGAAAGCAGATCACAATGGACACAGATATGCCAGTTGGTTCAAAGCACTGGTGCTTGTAAGTGTGAACAGTGAATTATTCCATTGAATTTGTACAAAATCATCAATGCTGACCGCTCAGAAGTTGCAAAAAAAGCCACTGGGGCGCGAGCGACTGGTTTAGAAAATTTGACAGTTCCGGGCTGCTGTCGTCAGTTTTCCATTTTCGTTGCGTGCAAATTTGCAAAAATCGGCCTTCAAATATTGGCCAACAATGTGGGGTGCTGCATCTCACTACCTGAGACAACTGGGATACCGCAAGCTGAGTGGCAGTTCGAATAGAAAATGAGGCAAGAGGCAAACCAATGGACCCGGATATTGTACAGGTGCAGGCGCACTGCTCCGGCACTCTGGTTGGGTCACCAATTAACAACATCATGATAATCCTCATCATCGAGAGTAAGCAATTAGTTTTAAACTACAACTAAAATTTCAATTCAGCTTTCGATTAAAATAAGCAGTAAAAACATCACGATAAGCACTTTTAAAACTTTAAAACTAAAATTGGTTTCGTAAAAATAAAAAATAATCCGCTCTCTAGAGTAGATTGAACAATACCGGACATTCTGTGATCAGATAGCAGCGGGGGTGGCACACATCAAAGGATTCAGATAGCAGCGGGGGCGGCACACATCAAAGGATTCAGATAGCAGCGGGGCGGCACACATCAAAGGATTCAGATAGCAGCGGGGGTGGCACACATCAAAGGATTCAGATAGCAGCGGGGGCGGCACACATCAAAGGATTCAGATAGCAGCGGGGGCGGCACACATCAAAGGATTCAGATAGCAGCGGGGGTGGCACACATCAAAGGATTCAGATAGCAGCGGGGGTGGCACACATCAAAGGATTCAGATAGCAGCGGGGGCGGCACACATCAAAGGATTCAGATAGCAGCGGGGGCGGCACACATCAAAGGATTCAGATAGCAGCGGGGGCGGCACACATCAAAGGATTCAGATAGCAGCGGGGGTGGCACACATCAAAGGACTCAATGCAGCATTCTATCAAGGACATCAGAGTTCCACTCGGAGGACGGGCCCGGACTCGCCGACATTGGACAGCGGCAGGTCGACGCACAGCAGGTGGCCGCCGTCGTCAGCCTCGGCCACCAGCGGCGCGGTCAGCGGCAGCAGGAGGGCCGCGTCCCCCAGGTCCCGTCACAAGTTGGGGAACCGGCGCCGGCTGTGCTTGAAGCCCTCCGGGATGGTGAACAGCGAGTCGGCGAGGTCGGTGCGCAGCTCGTAGTGGCGGAAGCTCACCTGGGCCGTGATGGTGGGATAGACCGGCATCTCTGTGGGCGGGTGTGCGAGGCTGCTGGCTTGGTTCTGCTCATAATGGTCAT
Source organism: Macrostomum lignano (assembly GCA_002269645.1). NCBI lineage: Eukaryota > Metazoa > Platyhelminthes > Macrostomidae > Macrostomum > Macrostomum lignano. The sequence continues at coordinate 246,062 of NIVC01001626.1, read as the reverse complement.
GCCTACTGATAGCCTGCTCATAATGGTCATGTCTACTTGTAATCTGCTCATAATGGTCATGCCTACTTATAATCTGCTCATAATGGTCATGTATAATTATAGCCTGCTCATAATGGTCATGCCTACTGATAGCCTGCTCATAATGGTCATGCCTACTGATAGACTGCTCATAATGGTCATGCCTACTGATAGCCTGCTCATAATGGCCATGCCTACTGATAGCCTGCTCATAATGGTCATGCCTACTGATAGCCTGCTCATAATGGTCATGTCTACTTGTAATCTGCTCATAATGGTCATGCCTACTTATAATCTGCTCATAATGGTCATGTATAATTATAGCCTGCTCATAATGGTCATGCCTACTGATAGCCTGCTCATAATGGTCATGCCTACTGATAGCCTGCTCATAATGGTCATGCCTACTGATAGCCTGCTCATAATGGTCATGCCTACTGATAGCCTGCTCATAATGGTCATGCCTACTGATAGCCTGCTCATAATGGTCATGCCTACTGATAGCCTGCTCATAATGGTCATGCCTACTGATAGCCTTCTCATAATGGTCATGCCTACTGATAGCCTGCTCATAATGGTCATGCCTACTGATAGCCTGCTCATAATGGTCATGCCTACTGATAGCCTTCTCATAATGGTCATGCCTACTTATTATCTGCTCATAATGGTCATGTATAGTTATAGCCTGCTCATAATTGTCATGCCTACTGATAGCCTGCTCATAATGGTCATGCCTACTGATAGAATGCTCATAATGGTTATGCCTTCTGACAGCCTGCTCATAATGGTCATGCCTATTTATAGCCTACTGATAATGGTCATGTATAATTATAGCCTGCTCATAAATGTCATGCCTACTGATAGCCTGCTCATAATGGTCATACCTACTGATAGCCTGCTCATAATGGTTATGCCTATTTTAACCTGCTCATAAAGGCCATGCCACCTACTTATAGCTTGCTCATATTTATATATTCATTATTTGGTATTACCTCTGCACTGCTCATATCCAATTGCAAATCACTAGCAAAAAACTGCAAGACTGCATCCCACAGCACTTATACTACTGCAAGTAGGCATGGCCGCCTATGGTGCCGCACTGTCACCAAAGCGAAGCTCACCGATCTTCACCGGGAACCCGGGCGGCAGCTGGTTGCTGAGGAATTCGCGCAACCGGTTGAACTGCTTGAACGGCGCCAGCAGGCGGAGCAGCTCGAGGAATCTGGCGGATCGAATTGGGGTTTGGGACTGCGGTCTTGGGATAATTCCAGGGGAAATCTCATACTGGAATCTTAATGCTAGGAATTGCAAGAATCTCACAATATCATGGTAGCAATCTCACAATCTCATGGTAGGAATCACACAATCTCATAGTAGTAATCTCACAATCTCATGATAGGAATCTCACAATCTCATAATAGTTATCTCACAATCTCATGGTAGGAGTCTCACAATCTCATGATAGGAATCTCACAATCTCATGGTAGGAATCTGACAATCTCATGGTAGGAATCTCACAATCTCATGATAGGAATCTCACAATCTCATGGTAGGAATCTGACAATCTCATGGTAGGAATCTCACAATCTCATAGTAGTAATCTCACAATATCATGATAGGAATCTCACAATCTCATGGTAGGAATCTCATATTCTCATGGTAGCAGCCTCACAATCTCACAGTAAATACCACACAATCTCATGGTAAGAATCTACAATCTCATGGTAGGAATCTTACAATCTCATGGTAAGAATCTACAATCTCATGGTAGGAATCTTACAATCTCATGGTAAGAATCTACAATCTCATGGTAGGAATCTCACAATCTCATAGTAGGAATCTACAATCTCATGGTAGGAGTCTTATAATCTCACGGTAGGAATTTTAATCTCACGATAGGAATCTCACAATCTCATGTTAGAAGTTTCATAATCTCATGGTAGGAATCTCACAATCCCATGGTAGGAGCCTCATAATCTCACGGTAGGAATCTCACAATCTCATGTTAGAAGTTTCATAATCTCATGGTAGGAATCTCACAATCCCATGGTAGGAGCCTCATAGTCTCATGGTAGGAATCTCACAATCTCATGGTAGGAATCTACAATCGCATGGTAGGAGTCTTATAATCTCACGGTAGGAATTTTAATTTCATGGTAGGAAATTAGGAATCTCACAATCTCATGATAGGAATCTCACAGGGAAACTGCTTACTGCTTCACATCCAGCGGGAAATCCTCGGCCATAGCCAGCCGGCATGTGTGGGTCTTGATGCTGTCCTTCAGCACGGGCTTGCGGCCCAGGTAGGGACTGTCTCCGGCCAGGTAGGCCGCCCAGGCAGCTTCCAGGGCCGCCTCATCCTCGGGCTCCGGCGGCGGGGTCGGCGGCGGCAGCGAATGGCGCTCCTCGAATTCGAGATTCTGGGCCACGTGACCTTTGGCGAATTTCTCCATCACCTCCTTGTTGCGCCGGACGTCCTCAGCAGACAGGTGCTCGCGCCGCTTCCGCACGCACAGCCGCAGGCCGCGCACCTCGTAGAAGCTGGCGCTCCAGTCACCCACCTGCTCGCTGCGCTCGTGCCGCCGCCACAGCCAGCCCTGCGGAGGGGGGAGTGATGGAGCTCGGGTGAGTGAGTACATGAAGCTGGGAGGCCTGGGCACATAGAGATGAAGCCAAGACTCACGAAACTGAGGATGGAACATTATGAGCATCCATTGATTCAGATCCCACAGACACAGGAATCCCACAGACACAGGAATCCCACAGACACAGGAATCCCACAAACACAGGAATCCCACAGGCACAGGAATCCCACAGACATAGGAATCCCACAGGCACAGGAATCCCATAGATACATAAATCCCACAGACACAGGAATCCCACAGGCATAGGAATCCCACAGACACAGGAATCCCACAGACACAGGAATCCCACAGACACAGGAATCCCACAGGCATAGGAATCCCACAGACACAGGAATCCCACAGACACAGGAATCCCACAGACACAGGAATCCCACAGACACAGGAATCCCACAGGCATAGGAATCCCACAGACACAGGAATCCCACAGACACAGGAATCCCACAGGCATAGGAATCCCACAGACACAGGAATCCCACAGGCATAGGAATCCCACAGACACAGGAATCCCACAGACACAGGAATCCCACAGACACAGGAATCCCACAGGCATAGGAATCCCACAGACACAGGAATCCCACAGGCATAGGAATCCCACAGACACAGGAATCCCACAGACACAGGAATCCCACAGACACAGGAATCCCACAGACACAGGAATCCCACAGGCATAGGAATCCCACAGACACAGGAATCCCACAGACACAGGAATCCCACAGGCATAGGAATCCCACAGACACAGGAATCCCACAGGCATAGGAATCCCACAGACACAGGAATCCCACAGACACAGGAATCCCACAGACACAGGAATCCCACAGGCATAGGAATCCCACAGACACAGGAATCCCACAGACACAGGAATCCCACAGACACAGGAATCCCACAGACACAGGAATCCCACAGGCATAGGAATCCCACAGACACAGGAATCCCACAGACACAGGAATCCCACAGGCATAGGAATCCCACAGACACAGGAATCCCACAGGCATAGGAATCCCACAGACACAGGAATCCCACAGACACAGGAATCCCACAGACACAGGAATCCCACAGGCATAGGAATCCCACAGACACAGGAATCCCACAGACACAGGAATCCCACAGACATAGGAATCCCACAGACACAGGAATCCCACAGGCACAGGAATCCCACTGCTCAGCAGGCAGTTCCGCGCAGACTCCCACCTGTTGCTGCCTGGAGAACTTGGCCCTGGCGGTGTCGAGCTTGGCGAAGTCCACATCGCTGGCCATGAGCATGTCTGCCTCGGAGGCCAGGTCCCTCTCGCTGTTCCTCTCGCGTCGCATCCGCTGATAGCAGCGGGCCGCGTTGTCCAGCATGACGAAGGCGTTACGCGCCTTCTCCTCGCCATTGTAAAGGAAGGAGATGTCACCCCGAGTCCAGCGCATGTCCTCAAAGTCCACCAGGGTGCTGTCCATGCGGACACGGGCGCCCTTCTTGTACAGCCGGCACACGTCGCTGGGCAGCAGGCGGGACAGCAGCGGCACTGCGTGGGGGATGCAGGGGTGACGGATCAGGTGCGAGAGTGACAGGTGTGACAGAGGAAGTGACGGATCAGGTACGAGAGTGACAGGTGTGGCAGAGGGAGTGACCGATCAGGTGGGAGAGTGACAGGTGTGGCAGAGGAAGTGACGGATCAGGTACGAGAGTGACAGGTGTGGCAGAGGAAGTGACCGATCAGGTGGGAGAGTGACAGGTGTGGCAGAGGGAGTGACCAATCAGGTGGGAGAGTGACAGGTGTGGCAGAGGGAGTGACGGATCAGGTACGAGAGTGACAGGTGTGGCAGAGGGAGTGACGGATCAGGTACAAGAGTGACAGGTGTGGCAGAGGAAGTGACCGATCAGGTACGAGAGTGACAGGTGTGGCAGAGGGAGTGACCGACCAGGTGGTGGCAGTCAGATTGACAGGAAACTAAGCTGCCACTCACCCCAGGTCTGGAAGTCCCACTTGATCTCCAGGTAGAAGTCCGGCAGAGACTTGAGCAGCCGGATGAGGTCCTGCCTGCGCGATTCGCCGAGCTCCTGCAGCTCCCGGTGCAGCAGGCGGATGATGTGCAGGACTGGAAATAGGTTTGGCATTGGCATCTTTCAGTCAGTATGTCAGCTAGTCTGTCAGCCAGTCTGTCACTCAGTCTGTCAGCCAGTCTGTCACTCAGTCTGTCAGCCAGTCTGTCACTCAGTCTGTCAGCCAGTCTGTCACTCAGTCTGTCAGCCAGTCTGTCAGCCAGTCTGTCACTCAGTCTGTCAGCCAGTCTGTCAGTCAGTCTGTCAGCCTGTCTGTCAGCCACTCTGTCAGCCTGTCTGTCAGTCAGTCTGTCAGCCACTCTGTCAGCCTGTCTGTCAGTCAGTCTGTCAGCCACTCTGTCAGCCTGTCTGTCAGTCAGTCTGTCAGCCGATCTGTCACTCAACAGCGGCTTACAATGCGGAGCTAATGGCTAGAGCTACGGGAATTCCAGGGCAGCTCAGCAGCGCCATCAAGAACACACAGGGAGCTCAGTCAGTAAATACAATAAGCATTCCTAAGCAGACACAGCTCAGTCATTTGAAGACGCTGATTAAGAGCCGATGAGGCTTACAGTCTCTTTCCCTCTAGTTAATTACCCCCCCACCCTCAAGCCGATTGAGGCGGCGCGCGCGCCCGAGGACTCAAAGGCGAGGACGAGGTGGCGGGAAGGCGGCCTGCCAGAGCGGGTTATCTTCAGTGCTGGGAACACAGAATCCATAATAATAAAATGTCTGTTCCAATTTGAGCACCGAAGCAGCTGGGGTTTCGAGAAATCCTGACTGGGGAGAGGATGAAGGCGCTGCTCACAGCTGCAGCCCGCACACAGACTGGGCTGCAAAACACACAACCAGACTCGCCCAAAAGAGCACCCGATGGACCCAGAGACCCAGGCATACACAGACACCAGGGACACCCTGAGAGACCCAGGCATACAGACACCAGGGACACCCTGAGAGACCCAGGCATACACAGACACCAGGGACACCCTGAGAGACCCAGGCATACACAGACACCAGGGACACCCTGAGAGACCCAGGCATACACAGACACCAGGGACACCCTGAGAGACCCACGGATATCTTGAGAGACCCAGGAATATCTTGGGAGACCCAGGGATACCCTGCGAGACCCAGGGATACCCTGATAGACCCAGGGATACCCTAAGAGACCCAGAGATACCCCGAGAAACCCCAGAGAAACCCTAAGAGACCCAGGCAAATCCAGACAGAAGAAAGGACCCAGATCGACCCAGAGATACCTTGAGAGACACAGGTAAAAAACACAAAGGTACTGCAGATAACTGGAGATCTAGACAACACATAGACCAAGACACAACTCAGAGACACATAACACCACAAAGACGGAAATAGCTCAGTGATACAGACCACAGAGACCCAGACAAAACACAAAGACCCAGACACAACACAGAAAGAGACACATTACAGACGGACGAAACACAGACCCAGACACAACGCAGAAAGACACATTACAGACGGACGCAACACAGACCCAGACACACCATCCCAGCCTTGCAACACGCGAGCCACCTACTGGTCTTCCTGTCCCCATAGCTGACGGCCTCGCAGATGGGTGACCAGCACTCCCGGTTTCGGATCCGCACGGAGGCGCCCTCGCCCGTCAGTAGCGTCACGCAGGCGTGGTGACCGCGCATTATTGCGATGTGTAGCGCTGTGTTGCCTGGCAACGAAGATAGATGCTTTGATTAGTTTAACTTGCCTAGCAACCAGGATTAAGTACTGTTTTTACTATTTTACCTACAAACAATATATATGATTGCCTAGTAACCAATATTGACTACTGTTTTTACTATTTTATCTACAAACAAAGATGGTTGCCTAGCAACCAAGATTGAATACTGTTTTTTAAGATTTTACCTACAAACAAATGTAATATTTTATTGCTTGCCTTAGAGGCAGTCTGAACTGTTAGCAATCGTGACAAATAATTAGCTGAATCATCGTATTGATTTAATGTACGTTCGCTCTCTATGTACATCGCAGGCTTAACTTCAACTTGCATAAATAAAGCGATCACTGCCTCACGGGGCCTTCGTGTTTTTGGTGCTGCCAAATACCGCGTGTTACAAGTGGTAGCAGAGCGTACTATGGCAGAGGGCGGCAGTCACCGTGCGATTCCTAGGGCGTTCAGCTCAGGCAACTTTAAGGAGTGGCTCCAGCGGTTTGAGCTGTGCGCGGCAGCCAACAAGTGGGTAAATGACAAACATTTGCACCTGCCAACGTTTTTGGATGGTGAGGCTCTGGCTGTTTTTCTTGAGCTCGACGAGAATAGCAAGAGCGACTACAGCAAAGTGACCAAAGCTCTGAGCCAGGCATTTCACCCGGACAGCCAGAAATTCTCAGCGCTGGATGCATTTGAGAGCCGGAAGCTGCTGCCGGGCGAATCTCCTCGGCTCTTTCTCTATCACCTGAAGCAGCTGCTAAAGGACGCGGGCATCAGCGAGGCAGGCGCAACGGCCACCATGCTGACTCACCAGTTCATCCGCGGACTGCCGGAGGACATCAGCAAGCAGATCAGAGCGGACGCGTCAGCCAAGACCGTGAGTGACGCTCTCGCACGGGCACAACTGCTACTGGAGCTGCCTTCTGCCACCACGGACGGATTCAAGCAGCCTCTTGCAGCGGCAGCCGGAGCTGCAGGCAGCGCGGAGACTGCAGAACTGCGGGCTGCGGTCAGCTCGCTGCAGGCGACCGTCCAAGACCTGGCGGCGAAGCTGGGCTCAGAGGTTTCGGACTCCTGCGCGATTCGCAGTGCGAGGAGACAGCGCGAGGTGACCTGCTGGAACTGCCACCGCCGCGGTCACATCGCCAGGAACTGCAATCAGCCGTCGGGAAACGGCACAGGCCGGGGCAGAGCCCGCACCCCTGGCCAGTTCTGAGCGCGGGCCCCAGCGTGAGTGGGTTGTTCCTGGGCGCAGAGGGGAGCGGTGCAGCCAGCAGCAGCGCAGCGGCAGTCGTCATCAGGCCGAACTCGGCGACATCCAAGCTGCAGTGCAGGATCGGAGGCGCGGACGTCACGGCGCTTATCGACTCAGGCAGCCAGGTGTCAATCGTGGACAAGCGGGTCCTGCAGAGCATGCGGCCAGCTCAGCTGGAGAGCGTGCACCTGGAGCTGCGGGCAGTCAACCAGCAAGCGGTGCCGGTGCGGCAGGTGGCCAGCCTGGCGGTGTCGCTCGGCGGCATCGAGCGGCGGCACCCGTTTTACGTGTCTGAAGGTCTGGTTGCTGCCGTCATCATCGGGCTGGACTTCATCAAGGCCTGCAACATGTGCCTGGACTTCCGCGACAGTACAGCAGAGACCCCATCAAAGGACTCTTGTGTGATCAACGGCGTGAGTCACCTCGATGCTGACAGTCAGCTCGAGGACATTGAAGAGAAGCTGGTGCCGGATTTCACCAAGGAGGAGATCGACCTGCCAGTCGCGGAGGACCCGGACATCCGAGCTTTGGTGCGCGAGTTCAGCGACATTTTCACCAGGCGGCCAGGGCTGACGGATCGACACGATCACAGCATCCCGCTGACTGACGATGTCCCGGTGCGGATTCCGCCGAGGAAGCTGCCGGTGCACTGGGAGCCCGAGGTGAGGAAGCTGATTCAGGAGCTGCTGGACAATGACGTCATCGAGGAGTCGGACAGCCCGTACGTGGCGACCCCAGTGTACGTGCGGAAGAAGAACGGTGACCTGCGGTTGACGATCGATTACCGCGAGCTGAACAAGAAGACGGTGCGGTCAGCGCAGGGCATTCCGCAGATGGACTTCGTCAAGGACAAGTTGGCTGGCAACGAGATTTTCTCGGTGATCGACCTGAACGGCGGCTACTTCCAAATTCCGATGAAGCCGGAAGACAAGCAGAAGACGGCCTTCAGCCCAGGGCCCGGAATGCCGCTGTAACAGTTCAAGCGGATGCCGCAGGGCGTCTGCGGCGGCCCGAGCTCGTTCACCATCCTAATGAACCGCGTGTTCAAAGGCGCCGCGCAGACCTTCACCTACATGGACGACACGCTGTGCTTCTCCAGATCGAAGGCTGAGCATCTCCGGCACCTGCGAGAAGTCTTCAAGAAGATCAGAGGCGCTGGGCTCACCGTCCGAGGCAGCAAGTGCCAGCTAGGCCTGCCGGAGGTCACTTTTCTCGGCACCGTGTTCTCGGCTAAGGGTGCCACCGTGAGCCCTGAGAAGGTGCGCGCTATCCAGGAGTGGCCGATACCGCATTCGCCAACGCAGGTGCGGCAGTTCCTGGGCCTCTGCAACCAGTACAGGAAGTACGTGCCGAGCTTCTCCGACATCGCCGGGCCGCTGCACAGACTGACGAGCAAAACAGAGAAGTTCGAGTGGACCAGCGAGTGCGGCACGGCATTCCGACGTCTCAAGGAGGCCTTGCAGCAGCCGCCGATCATCGGCCACCCGGATTTCTCCAAGGAGTTCCAGCTCTACACGGATGCCAGCAACACCGGAGTCGGCATCGTGCTCAAGCAAGGAGACCAGGTGATTGAGTACTGCAGCAGAGCGCTTACGGCACCGGAGAAGGGCTACTCAACTGTCGAGAAGGAGTGCCTGGCTATCCTGCACGCCCTGAAGACCTACAGGCACTACCTGCTTGGCCGGCACTTCACGGTCTTCACCGACCACTGCCCGCTCACGTTTCTGAATTCTCAGCGGGTCGACAGCCATGGCCGGCTTGGGCGCTGGCGGTTGCTGCTGCAGGAGTTCGCCTTCACCATCAAGTATACCAAGGGCGTCGACAACGTGGAGGCGGACGGCCTGTCCAGGATGCACGAAAGCCACGGCGAGGTGATCGGAGCGTCGGCAACGGAGCTACAGCCGAAGGTGTCCAATCAGGAGATGCGGCAGGCGCAACTTGCCGATCCGAAGCTCAAGCTGGTCCTCGCGGCGCTGGAGAAGGACAGCACGACGCCACCAAGATGGTCGGACACCAGCCTGAGACACCTCAGCCGCATCTGGCGGAAGCTGAGGATCCAAGATGGCTTTCTCTGCCGGGCATTCAACGACGCCGCAGGACCGAGAGACGTTCCTGTGATTCCGGAGTCGCTGCGGCGCCAGTTCCTGACCGACTTCCACGAAGGCATCGGCGGCCACTTCGGGCCAGAGAAGATGGCCGATACGCTGAAGCAGGCCGCGTACTGGCCGGGACTGCAGAGCGACGTGGTGAGTTTCTGTCAGGAGTGCCAGACCTGCCAACTAAAGAAGGCGCAGCAGCGCCCCGCGGCCCCACTTGGAGAGATGCCGATCGGCAAGCCCTGGCAGACTGTGGCCATCGACGTGCTGAAGGTGCCGCTGTCAGACCGCGGCAACAGCTACCTGCTGGTGATGCAGGACCAGTTCTCCAAGTTCCTGACCGCCATGCCGATGCCAGACCAGACTGCCAAGACCATCGCGGACGCTGCAGTCAAGGTTTTCTCGCTGTTCGGAGTTCCATCGGTCATCCACTCGGATCAGGGCGCGAACTTCGAGAGCGAGCTGTTCCAGGAGACGCTGCGAGCGCTGGGTATCAGGAAGACGCGCACATCGCCCTACCATCCGCAGGGAAACGGCCTTGTGGAGCGCGGCAACAAGTCGCTGTTGCAACTGCTGCGGCTGTTCACCGAGAGTGAGTCCAGCTGGGAGGAGCAGCTGCCGCTGGTGGTCCTGTCCTACAACTCCAGGGTCCACAGCTCAACCAAGGTGACGCCGCTGACTGTGATGACCGGCCGCGACCCGCAGCTTCCACCTCAGGTGCAGGCCAGCGAGCAGCAGTATGACATCGGCACCTACTCGGCGCTGCTGGAGCGTCGGTTGGCCCGCATTCGCGAGTTCGTTGAGGAAAACCTGGTGGCCGCCGGACAGCAACAGAAGGCGGCGCACGACAAGAAGGCGTCGGACCTGCCGCAGTTTCCGCAAGGCACCGAGGTGTTGCTCAGCATCGAGATGCGGCGATCGAAGCTGGCGCCGTACTGGGAGCCGGGCTGGACGGTGCTCGAGCAGCGCGGCCACTCGGTGCGCATCCGCCGCGCCTTCGGCATTCGGCCGGTCCGCTGGGTGCACGTGAACCGGCTGCGCAGGCGGCTCGCAGCCCAGGCCGATGCGGAGCAGCTCCGCCAGCAGCCGGTGACCCACGAGGTCGCCCCGGAGTCGAGCCAGGCCGAGCGGCGGTACCCGGCCAGGGTGCGGCGCCCTCCGGACTACCTCGGTGTGAGCGCTGAGTGACTGAAGCCATGGACTGTCAGAGACTGTGATTGAACCGATTTTACTGTCTGCGTTCCTCTTTTTACTCTACATTTCGCTAGCTGTGTCTCACTCTCATCTTTTTATTCCCTGTCGCTATGCTCCTTTTGTGGGGGAGAAATGTAATATTTTATTCCTTGCCTTAGAGGCAGTCTGAACTGTTAGCAATCGTGACAAATAATTAGCTGAATCATCGTATTGATTTAATGTACGTTCGCTCTCTATGTACATCGCAGGCTTAACTTCAACTTGCATAAATAAAGCGATCACTGCCTCACGGGGCCTTCGTGTTTTTTTTTTGGTGCTGCCAAATACCGCGTGTTACACAAAGATGGTTACTTAGCAACCAAGATTGAGTACTGTTTTTTACTATTTTACATAAAAACAAAGATGGTTGCCTAGCAACCAGTATTGACTGCTGTTTTTACAAACAAAGATGGTTGCCTAGCAACCAATATTGAGTATTGTTTTTCAAGATCTTACCTATAAACAAAGATAGATGCCTAGCAACCAAGATTGAGTACTGTTTTAAAGATTTTACTTACAGAAAAACATGGTTGCCTAGCATCCAATATTAACTACTTTTTGTAAGATTTTACCTACAAACAAAGATAGATAGACGCCTAGCAACCAAGATTGAGTACTGTTTTTAAGATTTTACCTACAAAGATGGTTGCCTAGCAACCAAGATTGACTACTGTTTTTAAGATTTTACCTACAAAGATGGTTGCCTAGCAACCAAGATTGACTACTGTTTTTAAGATTTCACCTATAAGTACAAACATGGTTGGCCAGCAACAACTTCGGCTGCATATCAGAGCCAGAGATCTGGGCAGCGCCCAGAAGTTCATCGTGAACTTAACCATACTACCTAATTCATCAAGCAATCCACTATATACTAATATACTCTATCTAGATCTGACACAGATAGGCCGACAGTTAGCTTGTTTCCATAGCAACCAAAACAGCGGAAACTCTCACCATGCTTATCCTGGATATTGATAAGCCGGGCCACCTCCTCGGGTCCGAGGTCGCGCACAGCCCTGGCCAGGGCGGCCACGTCGCCAGCGAAGGCCAGGCGGTGCAGGCGGGTGCCCTCTGGGTGCTCTGTACGAAAGGCGACTGTGCAGGGTGCCGCGGCATCTCCAGAGCTGGCGGGGTCGCCAGCCGAGGCCGCGGGGCTGTGTGGCAGCGAGTCGCTGGCCAGCACAAAGCGGTCGGAGGTGCTGTCTTCATTGTCAGATGCCACCTGGACTGCACCGTGTGGGTGGCCAGCTGGCCTGGCACTGCTGCAGCTGCTGTTGTTGATGATGCAGCTGCTGGAGCTCATTGCCCAGCTGATGCTGGAGGAGGGGAGTCAGTTGATTACAGGATTAGGTGGGATGAAAATACTGTTAAAACTCCTGCTAATAAATAGGGGTCAGACAAGATCAAATCAGGCAAACTTGGGAGCCTAGGATTTCAATAGTCAGAATCAATACCCAGATTTCTTGATTTCTGATAGCTACAGATTTCATTTTTAATAAGCATTTAAACTCTGCTACCAAATATCAAATAGTAATCATTTATTATATATACGAGCATAGACAATGGAACACCCTAGTGAACCTACTATTTGACTTAGAAGCTCAAAAGCTCAAGCTTTTAGAAGCTCAAAAATAATCTAAATCTATCTCATTTTGGCATTTCTCAACTGTCAGCATACTTTCTCTTATTGTGTTTGTAACTATCTCCTTGCTCTTTGTCTCTCTCCCCTGGTAGGACCTCAGGTTCACTTGTTTATTTGCTCATTTATCAGTGGAATAAGCATAATAAGACTATACTAGCAATCTAGTGCGGCCCCCCTTTGGGGCGCCCAATAAGCAAGGAGCAAAAATAGTTCACGGAAAAAAATAAAAAAGCACATTTTCTTAAACACCAATTCCTTCTTCACTTTTAAAAATCACCTTAGCTTGTATTCGGGTAAAATTGTCACGGAAAAAGATGTTTAAAAAGTGAAAGAATCACTTTTTCTCTAAAATTAACAAACAGACAACAAAATATAGCTTCCCCTAAATAGAAAATATTCCCAAGACAGCAAGCACCCCCCTCCAAAAGTAAACAACCGCAGATAGCAAGCATCCTCTAATGCTCATAGCAAGCATCTGCAGATAGCAAGCATCCCCCAGATAGAAGCATCCACCCAGATAGCAAGCATCCTGCAGATAGCAAGAATCCCTAAATAGCAAGCATCCCTGGATAGAAAGAATCCCATACTTGTAGCCAGTACCCCCCTCCCAAATAGCAAGTATCCCCCCTCTAGAGCAAGCATCCTCCAAATAGCAAGCATCCGCGAGACAGCAAGTAGCTAGTGCAAATGTTACCTCCGCTAATGCAATAATCGCTTTCTCAGGTTGTGCAACGATCCACGTCTCAGTGAGCGCAATAATCTCTTTTTTAGACAGCGCAATAATCAGCTTCTCAGCTAGTGCAATAATCCTTTACTCATCAAGTTCAAAAATCGATGTCTCAGCTAGTGCAATAGCCCTTTCAAATCTAGTGCAATAATCCTTGGCTTATCGGGTGCAATAATCCTTGGTTTATCAAAGTGCGATAATCCTTGGCTTATCAAGTGCAATAATCGATGGCTTATCAAGTGCAATAATCCTTGGTTTATCAAGCGCAGTAATCTTTGGCTTATCAAGTGCAATAATCTTTGGTTTATCAAGCGCAGTAATCTTTGGCTTATCAAGTGAAATAATCATTGGCTTATCAAGTGCAATAATCCTTGGTTTATCAAGTGCAAAAATCCTTATAGTAATCCTTGGTTTATCAAGTGCAATAACCCTTGGGTTATCAAGTGCAATAACCCTTGGCTTATCGGGTGCAATAATCCTTGGTTTATCAAAGTGCGATAATCCTTGGCTTATCAAGTGCAATAATCGATGGCTTATCAAGTGCAATAATCCTTGGTTTATCAAGCGCAGTAATCTTTGGCTTATCAAGTGCAATAATCTTTGGTTTATCAAGCGCAGTAATCTTTGGCTTATCAAGTGAAATAATCATTGGCTTATCAAGTGCAATAATCCTTGGTTTATCAAGTGCAAAAATCCTTATAGTAATCCTTGGTTTATCAAGTGCAATAACCCTTGGGTTATCAAGTGCAATAATCCTTGGCTTATCAAGCGCAAAATTCCTTGGTTTATCAAGTGCAGTAATCCTTGGTTTATCTAGCGCCATAATTTAGGTCTTTTTAATTAGTTTTTTAATAAAAGCTAATAAAAAGTACAAGACATTCTTAGAATACAAAGTAGAAGAGATTTTTAGAATAGAAAGTAGAAGACATTCATAGAATACAAAGTAGAATCGATTCTTAGAATACAAAGTAGAAGAGATTCTTAGAATACAAAGTAGAAGAGATTCTTAGAATAGAAAGTAGAAGACATTCTTAGAATACAAAGTAGAAGAGATTCTTAGAATAGAAAGTAGAAGAGATTCTTAGAATAGAAAGTAGAAGACATTCTTAGAATACAAAGTAGAAGACATTCTTAGAATAGAAAGTAGAAGACATTCTTAGAATAGAAAGTAGAAGACATTCTTAGAATAGAAAGTAGAAGACATTCTCAGAATAGATTCTAAAGTAGAAGAGATTCTTTGAATAGAAAGTAGAAGAGATTCTTAGAATACAAAGTAGAAGAGATTCTTAGAATAGAAAGTAGAAGACATTCTTAGAATACAAAGTAGAAGACATTCTTAGAATACAAAGTAGAAGACATTGTTAGAATGCAAAAGTAGAAGAGATTCTTAGAATAGATTTATATATTCAACACTCACACCACATCAATTGAGTTCAAGTCACACGAAACAGTTAGGACATAATCAATTTCTTAGGCAAGTCAGTACCAGTCTCTATTAAAGTTAGCAATATGGTTACGCAATATAAATTAAGTGTTGTGCTATGCTTCCACACTGCGTTTTCAATACTGTGACGCAATTCAATTCAGTGTCAAAATTCAGCCAGTACACAGACGATAAATAAAAAGCCTATTGTGATGATGCAATCTATTTCAGAATCAGAATTCAACCAGTCAGTTTTTTCTCTAGCATTCTTACAATGCATTTCAAGTCGAAAAGTTTGCTTGACCTTTGCAAAAAAGCATGTTTTTCGAATATTTAATCCCTTTAGCATTTAGAAATTTCTTAGCCAAGATACATGTACCGTCCCGGGAAAATTTCTGATCGAACAGTGCAAATTCTAACAAAATCGGTTAAGCCTTTTGGGAGATAATCGATTTCGTACAAACAAACAAACATCACATTTTTAGTATATGGACTAGAGCGTTATGGACATACAAACCTTAGAGATTTAGTATATTTAGATATATTTTGATTTAGTTATTTTACACTCTGCATTTTCATATATAGGCCTTATGGAAATCTTTAAAAATCATTCACTAAACTCAAATTTATATGAAAATTCATTTCTAATGACAAAACATAACTGGAATTGAACTATTAAGCTATGATTATGAATAAGAAATTAATTTTAAGTTGAGTCTAATAACTTATTAGTTAGTCTATGAGCCTATGTGACTTAAATAAGATTCATATGAATGGTTGCATATTGTGGGTTTACTAAATGCAGCTAGTGGTTCACAATACTGTGGTTTCTAGTTAGGCAGCTGGTTGTAAGCTTGTCAGTTAATTGTCAAGATGCAAATCCCAAAAGAGTATAATAAGTGATAATTGGCAACAAGGTTGTCAAAATATACTCCTTAGGCTCAACTAGTATTATCATGCATTTCTAAATGCCACACTCTACTATTCCTAGCACCTATATATGCGCAACCTTGGGAATCACCCAACCATTTTGATTGGCAACACACACATGTAAGTTGCTATTGGCTGAGAGCAGTCACGTGATTATTATTCTGTCTAATAGCAACTTACATGTATGCCTTGCCAATAGAAATGGCCGGATGAATCCCTAGGTTGCGCCCAAACATGCTAGCACCTATCAATTGGCTAGGCCAATGTGCAACCTTGATAAAATTTTTGGTATATAAAATAAGACTTCTATATTTTGACTTCCTAACTAAGCCCAAACTAGGGTCTCCTAGTTCATTTAGATGGTCAATGAGTACTAGGCACAGATATCCCTAATGAAATTATCCCAATCAACAAGTGTTTATGAGCTCATCTACACTTGGTGAGCAGCTTTTCTTTGGTTTACCATTCACCTCAATTGACTACTACACTACTATGGCAACTAGGCTTACCCTAGTAGATAAGCTATAGACTAGCAGCACTAGGCCTCAAATAATGAGCCCTTACAGATTAAAACCTGCAACCAGCAATCTTTGCAATTCCAAGCAAAGCCATCAATGTACTGATCACCTGCTCAACATTGAAGGTGCATCGGCATGATACTGTCACTAGCTAGACAAGCACTGCAATGGCACTAGTTCAGAATAAAATGATAGGACTACATTGTTAGCAACCTGATCATTGACTACTAGATGTCTTGCCACTTACCACCAAGCTAAAAAGAGTAGTATTCTAGTTGGTTAGGATGGCAGTATTGCGAAGAAAATTTGGAACTGGACAATAAAACTCAGGGCTACAGGATGTCTACTATAGCCATGTTACCATAGTCAGGAAGATAGCCTTTTTAAGGGAAAATTCTGGCACAAAAAGGGGTTGGACATGCACTGTGCTTGTGCATTCTGGCACAACAGCAGGCAAGGGAGAAAAATCCGCCCAGTATAGCACAAGACAAAAAATTGGCACAATTTGGAAATTGGTGTAAGACAAAAACTTCTGACAAGACAATATTTTCTCTGATAGAAAATTGGCATACTATTTATTTTTATTAGCACTTTTTGTTTGCCAGTGTTATGACAGCTTTTTAATTAATTTATTTCAATATTGCATTTTCTATGCAGCAGATTCAATATTTCAAATACAAGTTTTACTAGTATTTTTCAAACAGAAAATTACTGATTTTTGCTTTTTTTCAAAATGTTGTGGTACATAGCTCGAGCAAACTTTTTTATATAAATAGTTCCAACGCACGGCCCAAGCAAACTTTTTTGATAGGATTTATTCCGGCGCAAGTGTACCATGATCCTGACTATGGAGCCATGATAAATCTAGCAAAAAATCAGTAGCAAGGATTTGAATTGAAGCTTCTTTGTGCCCCTCTATTTTTAGTACTTATGTTCCATTTCCTGGGAAAACATATTTTGATGTAACTAGTTGCTAAAATTTTATTTTAGAACTAACGCTGCTAGGCTAAAATAATTTTTTGCGCAAGCCTGCAAACTGAAACTGGCGCGAATCTATTAAGTGCAACTTATTGAGGTAAATTTATCATTAGCTATAATAAATAATTAATAAACAAACTATGCATGCAGGTCCACAAAATACCTAAATATGTGCTAAATAAAAAATATTTGGCGTCTGAAACTTATAAGTAAATTTTAATCTTGATAAATCAGGCCCGAATCAAAAAATAAAATTCTTCGAAGAAAGAGCCGGTTTAAAGCGCGATAAATTAACAGAAAAAAAACAACAAATTATTTCTTTTTTATTGAATAGTTTTTTTGCAAAAAAAGTTACTATTGTGCACTTTAAAATTATGTGTGTTTAAAAATTAATATAGGGAAACAGAAAATGAAAAAGACTAGAAAAGTTTTTTTGACTTTGTATTTTTTATAAGAAATAGTAACAATTATCATTGCGGGCGATTATTTCAAGTCTATGGGAAATTGTTTTATGCTTCGAGGACAGCAAAGAGGTGACGATATGGCGGCTGTAGTTATTAAACCAACTGTACACACTGCTACGGTGAGTCTTAATTCTTTGTAATTTTAGTAACAATATTTTTTTTAGATTTGTCGGTATCAGTGCAGAGTGGGCTCAGGGCTCGCGGCAGTGCATCACAATGACTAGTCCGTTTTAGTCACGTTATATGTTTTAAATGCTGTTTGTTCATTATTAGAGTAGTGGTATGATATGTGGAGACTTTTATACGCGTTAAAGTTTTGTCTAATCATGGCAAAATTATGTTTATAGGCAAAAACTATATTAAATACAACTTTAGTATTAATTAGATTTTGCATGCATTTTATCAATTACAATTTTAATTACTAACAAAAATAACAACACCTACATTATTTGCTAAAAGCTTTTTTCAAGACAAGCTTTTTATTAGATTTTAGATTAAAAAATATTGTTGGATTACTATTATTTATTAGTATACAAAAATCAAGCCATTCAAGAGAAAATTGATTTTGTACAAACAAACAACTAATTTTTAGTATATGGAAATTTGAGCAAAACTAAGCATTTAATGTAAAGAATAGATAATAGACCATAGTGTAAAAGGATGGTTGTACAATGGAAATTTCCATTTTACTCTGAGGCTGGCCATTGTATATATTATACATCATTCATTTTTGCAAGGGCCCTTTTGTTGTACCTTTTGTATTATTATATATGCCCTATTGGAAAAATTTTCAAAAATCTATGGACGCGCAACATGGGTGGCAAAATTGTACCCTCAAAAGTGCGATGCAACACTATATTTTGTTGACTGGGGGGGGGGGGGTAATGTGGCAACGCTACACTAATGTCTATTGACCGAATGACTGGGGGGGGAGAATGCCACAGCAGCCATGTTGCACATTGCCCAACTAGTCGTTCTAGCCCGAAGACCATAGGGCAGGAGACAAGAGTATTCCTTTCAATTTCATAGAAAAAGAAATGAAATTTAAAAACAATAAAAAGTAAAACAACAAAGGTACAGCAGTTAGAAAAACAGCACACACATTGTAACTGACAAGTAACATTTCTAAAAATTATATTTAAAGTATTAGTTACTTTATTGTCAAAATAAATAGGTAAAAAATATAGGTAAAAAAGTTCTTTGGTAAAAAAAACAATTCAAGAACTAGTTATTATCAAACATGTTTGACACATTTAAATACCAAAGAACAACCATGAACAGATAACAATGAAATGCAGTTTGCAAGGTTTTGGCTGCAGATCCAGGCCGCAACGCGACATATAACAATACTAGCTGCCAAGTTACCACACTGTCATGTCGCGCAACATGATGCATGACAACACCAGGTTGCCACAGTGTTGTGCGATGTGGCACAATGCTAGACAGCACTGTCACATGATGCAACACACCACTTGACACCACTGTTGCGCAACGCAACACCTGGAGTATCTGAAAATGTGATAGACAGTTGTCCACATTTTGTCAACTTATTCCAATAGGGTTGTATATATTGGTCATGCTATTGTACATTATATGTATTTACAAGTTCATAACCACAACAAGACTTTCTAAATGAATAAGTGGTTACATTACTACTATTTAAATTACTTGTAGAGTTGTTGTAATATTTTTTTAAAGTAAAATTATTTGACTATTGTTGTATTGTCATATAAGAGTCAAACTGAAATTTACTTTATTATCTATCATACATAGAGATCCTTTTACACTATGGATTAAAGATTTTTAACATTCTTTTTTAATTATAAGTCATATATGAAGAGACTATTCTGGTTAAGAATAATGCTGTGGTTTAGATTAAATAATCAGCAGAGCTTGCACTGAAAAAAAACTGATTTGATACTAGGTTTGCCTTTATAAACAATATTTTATTAATTTATTATAGTCTTTTATTATTTTGTTGTCTATATTATAGGTTGTGGTTTAGACAACTTGGGTTGTATGTTAATCAACATAGGTTTTACTAAGCTGGTATGTTACTAGCTTAATTTGTAGGTTAGGCACCTCAAGTTTAGTCAGGTTTTAAGTCAGTCAGCTTGGATTGTAGGTCAAGCAGCATAGGCCTAGGCTGTAGGTCAGGCAGCTAAGGTTGTAGGTCAGGCAGCTAAGGTTGTAGGTCAGGCAGCTAAGGTTGTAGGTCAGGCAGCTAAGGTTGTAGGTCAGGCAGCTAAGGTTGTAGGTCAGGCAGCTAAGGCTGTAGGTCAGGCAGCTAAGGCTGTAGGTCAGGCAGCTAAGGTTGTAGGTCAGGCAGCTAAGGTTGTAGGTCAGGCAGCTAAGGTTGTAGGTCAGGCAGCTTAGGCTGTAGGTCAGGCAGCTAAGGTTGTAGGTCAGGCTGCTTAGGCTGTAGGTCAGGCAACTTAAGGTACAGGTCAGGCAGGTCAGTATTTAGGTCACCAGCTCAAGTTGTGTTCCAACTTGGATATATCCAACCAGCTCAGCTCAATTCAACTCGAGCTTACTAACCTGTCACCCTCCCCGAATCAGCTGATCTTTCTGCATGGCCTTGGCGACACCGGCCATGGCTGGGCCTCCATTCTGCAGGAGGTGGTGCCGGCCTACTGCAAGCTGGTCTGCCCGCACGCGCCCGCCATCCCGGTGACGCTGAACGGCGGCATGCGGATGCCGGCCTGGTTCGACATCCGCGGCCTCAGCCCCAATGCCGAGCAGGACGAAGTTGGCATCGAGCGCGGCCGCGACATGGTGGAGAAGCTCATCGCCGAGGAGACGGCGGCCGGCATCCCCTCCAGCCGGTTGGCCATCGGCGGCTTCTCCATGGGCGGCGCTCTGGCGCTGTACACCGGCCTGACCAGCACGAAGGTTAGCCCGGCCGGGGTCGTGGCGCTATCCAGCTGGCTGCCGATGCACCAGAAGCTGCTGTCCAGTCCCGGCCAGGTGGTCAACAAGCCGCAGGTTTTCCAAGGCCACGGCGACAGCGACCAGATGGTGCCGTTCGTCATGGGCGACATGACGCACAAGCTGATCAAGCAGATGGGCGTGGGCGAGGCTCAGTTCAAGTCCTACCCGGGGCTCATGCACTCGTCCTCTGACCAGGTGAGCCGCCAGGATTGACATGAGTTGCTTCTCAGGTCTTTGTAGATGTCTTGATAACAGAGATGTGTGCCGAACAGTCCCCATAGTTATCTGTACAGCTTCATAAATGTTTGATGAAGATCGGTCTTCGAACATTTATGGTCTCCCCCTCCCCCTCCCAGTCACTCAGTGGGCTGCTGCTATCCCCTCCCAGTCACTCAGTGGGCTGCTGCCATCCCCTCCCAGTCACTCAGTGGGCTGCTGCCATCCCCTCCCAGTCACTCAGTGGGCTGCTGCCATCCCCTCCCAGTCACTCAGTGGGCTGCTGCCATCCCCTCCCAGTCACTCAGTGGGCTGCTGCCATCCCCTCCCAGTCACTCAGTGGGCCGCTGCCACCCTCCCAGTCACTTGTGGGCCGCTGCCACCCTCCCAGTCACTTGTGGGCCGCTGCCACCCTCTCCCAGTCACTTGTGGGCCAGTTCATAAGCCTCTATATTCTAACAACTGCACTGGGCGGGCGCTTCAAGCCAAAAATGAGGCAACTTTTTCTATTTTTATTACCTAAGGCTTGAGAAACTGATTTTAGATGCAGCCATGCACGCCTGAATTGCAGCATGATGCTCAAGCCGTGTGTGAGGGAAATATGCGGGCATAATATTGATTATTGAATATCTGGGCTCTTTTGATCTTGATTTCATATGGAGGTCTGGCCCAAACTCAATGCTGTTGGCTTCAGTCAGGCAGACATTTTATTGTCTGCATGTTGTGCTCACACTGGGTGCTCATGTATGCAGGCTGGTGAGTGTGGGGTGTCTCATGCACACTGCAGGCTGGTGAGTGTGGGGTGTCTCATGCACACTGCAGGCTGGTGAGTGTGGGGTGTCTCATGCACACTGCAGGCTGGTGAGTGTGGGGTGTCTCATGCCCACTGCAGGCTGGTGAGTGTGGCGTGTCTCATGCACACTGCAGACAGGTGAGTGTGGGGTGTCTCATGCACACTGCAGGCTGGTGAGTGTGGCGTGTCTCATGCACACTGCAGGCTGGTGAGTGTGGGGTGTCTCATGCACACTGCAGGCTGGTGAGTGTGGGGTGTCTCATGCACACTGCAGGCTGGTGAGTGTGGGGTGTCTCATGCACACTGCAGGCTGGTGAGTGTGGGGTGTCTCATGCACACTGCAGACAGGTGAGTGTGGGGTGTCTCATGCACACTGCAGGCTGGTGAGTGTGGGGTGTCTCATGCACACTGCAGACAGGTGAGTGTGGGGTGTCTCATGCACACTGCAGGCTGGTGAGTGTGGGGTGTCTCATGTGCACTTTCAGTGTGTCAGCTTTCTGTCAGCCATCGCAATCACCAGGATCCCGTGTCCCCATCGATCGCATCGCAGGAAATGTCGGACGTGAAGGAGTTCCTGGCCAAGCTGCTGCCCCCAGCCTAAGCCGAGGTGTCCATGGGATTTTCGGGCAATGCATTGCCCAGCAATGTTCGCTATCTGCACAGAGTACGGACTTTATTATTAGCCAGGTGAATATTATTTCAGCCCCAATTATTAGCTGCCGGTTTCTGTTAGACTGCTCCGTGTCTGTTCCCAGTTCTCGAATGCTACATGCTGTTCTTCTTTCGGAAGCCCGATTCTCGAAGGCTGCATAATTAGTCAACCTGACTGCGCACTCATATTTTAGATTATAATTGTCTCTTAAGTACATGGTTAGCAAGTTTTATTATTTAACATTTTATTAATCTTTCCAGTCTGAAAGCTGATATATTAATTAGTCTGAATTTCATCCTGCAGTGTCGTGTCTCTGTACATACGCTGCGCAGGCAATACTTGCCATGCCCACTGTAACAAAGAGGTTTGTTATAAATATAAGCTTTAAGCACAGATGAGTTGCAGCCGGCTAATGCCACAGCCGGTCATAAGTGAAGATGCATAATAAATCATTGGGTGTTTGAACCAAACCTGTAATCATATTTCCTTAAGCCCCTGCAGTGCTACTTACAGTACACCATATGCGTACATGAAGGAATTAAGCAGTATGCATTACGCGAATAGGAATTGCTGGTCAGGAAAATGGCGCGCACACTATGCATGCAGTGTTGTTGAAGGCCAATGAAAATGCTTGCCATCCATTACTGGCGTGAGTCATGACACTAATTTTACATTTGATGTTATGGTTTGCTAATGAATACAAATAGCAGCTCTCATCATATGCCGTTGATTTGATTGCATCGGCTGTGTCGATAGGATGGATGCCCGGGTCATGTTTACAATATGCATAAACAGATTCTTACTGTCACGTGCGTAAATAAACTCGCGTAATACATTCTCCGAATTCGTTCTACGGCAGTTGAGCTGCTGGAATACATGCGCCAAGGTACACTAGAGGCTACATTAAAGGTACAATACGCAAAAATTCAAGGATTTTAATTTGAATTAATCAAAGCAGAAATACTCCATTTCAAAACTATATGTACGCTGTAATTTGGGTTCACACAACGGATTAACGCTGCAGTTGCAAAATCTGAAGGATTGGCTCTCCAACTCGATTGCATGGAACAGCTTTATTAGTGCTGATGCAATATTGTGAGTGCTATGTAAATACATGCGGAATGAACTGCCTGATCCTCTACGAAATGCCAGATTACCATGTGCAGTGAGGCTTTATGGAGCAATCCACGATCCACAATTTTATTGTACTTGCACAACGCAGCTTTGATGGATTGGCAGCAGTAGTTATTGGCCTTGGATTTTCAGTTTTCATCTGCAGACACTATACTATTAACACATACGTTGCATACGGAAGAGATGCATATAATTTCATCTTTTGATGGCTCTAGCGCGCTACTCTCGTTGCATCAGAAACTGTGACATGCTATAGCATATCCACTCGAATCTTGACGTTTGGGCTCCATCGCACATGTTTGATTTCACGGCGAGAATATACATGCAATTTATCTATCATTTTAATCCGCGTAATAATAACTGATTACACCTGCCCTATGGACAGTTGTGCAACCGACAGCTCAATCGCAGCTGTGTTGAGGAGCGCATCTGAAGGCTGCGTACGGCTGTTCAGTCCAAGGGCTGGGGTTCGCCACACGCACCCTCAATTACGTACACCAGCTATAATGCTGGCTCTCATTTTACAGCGGATGAGCTGAAACAATGGAGAGCTAAGTGTCTTGCTCAAGGACACAAATTGTTCCGATTTGGGTCGAAAATCGAACCCCCGATCTTTTAGTCGTGAGTCCGACGCTCTAACCGCAAGGCTAAAACTCCCTTACTAAGTATACAACCACCTTGAATTCGTTTAAAAACAATCTAAAAACCTACTAACACATAACTTAAAAGGTACCAAAGAGCAAAAACTGTGAGCCGTCATTGTCGCTGTAGTTTTTCAGGAAAATGATTCACGTCATGTACTTAATTATGCAAGGCTGATCATCAATCGGTATTGACTGACCATTAACGCATGCGTCATGTACATGCTGGCAAGAGTGTCACCATGGACTTTATGGTGAGGGGGGTTCAATGTGCCCCCCTACTCGTGCATAGACCATTTAAGCACGCAAAATCGATGTATGAATTGCATTGTATTACGTTGGCTTAATACTTTAGATGGCGCGTTAGATGCACGCTCAGTTAATTTGTCTTAACCATAGACAAAAATGCGTGAAAGGCACGCAAGTTGATTGAGTGTTGCGAAGAAGGGAATAAGAAGCTGTTAAATTAAAATCACTTGTGAGAGAATATGGCTGAGCCACCAACTAAAGTCAGACTTCTGAATCTGAGCAAATTTCCGAACGAAATGATTTCCGGCTTGTCCACCAATGAGATTGACGACATTCTGAACGAGCCTGATAATCTACCGGAGTCGGCAATTGATCGAGAAGAGGAGGATCTTCTGGAGGCACTTTTCAAGAAGATACCTGACGAAGAAGCTGAACTACTTAAATTGGAACAGCTCGTTTCCGAAATCGAGGACACCGCTGCTAGTAAAAGTGTGACAAAGGCTACCGAATATTATGTCTATATACTCACTTTCCGTGCATTACACGCACGCGTTAGACGCACGCTTGTTGCTTTTACTCAGATAGAAAATTGCCATAGACACCTACATTAGACGCACAGTAAATCGTGCATCTAACGCGCGCCAGCGTGATACAATGCGAATAATTCTGCATGTATGTGGACATTCTTTTCAGAATCGGTGCTGTCAGCACTCACTTTGGCGCCGCAGGCACTCATTTTAGCGCCGCAGGCATTCGTTTTAGCGCCGCAGGCACTCATTTTAGCGCCACTATCATTTATTTTAGCGCCGCAGGCACTCATTTTGACGCCGCAGTCATTAACTTTAGCGCCGCAGTCATTAACTTTAGCGCCGCAGTCATTAACTTTAGCGCCGCAGTCATTAACTTTAGCGCCGCAGTCATTAACTTTAGCGCCGCAGTCATTAACTTTAGCGCCACAGGCATTCATTTTAGCGCCACTGTCATTAACTTTAGCGTCGCAGTCAATAGGGAGTCATTTTGGTGCCACAGGCGCTATATATTTTTCACCAGGAAGCAAAAATATTGACTTCCATAACGAGTCACAAGGCTGGGTGGGGGAGGGGACAAAGCATGGGCAGATGTCACCCCATAGCTATTACTGGGAGGGACATGTCCCCCATGTCCCGGTGGCGACGCCCCTGCATGCTGGTTTAGGACCTGCGTAAGAGAGCGCAACTGCCAATGGATTCGTGCTGGCGTAGTGGCGTCATAATCGGGCAAAAGTGCAAGCGTACACTTCCATTTGCACTGGCCTTACACCGGTGCAAACACACGGGTGGTCTGTGAGCCATGCGTTTCTATGGAATCTCCTTTAAAAAGAAAAAAATGATGCAAGCCAAACTGCAGCTTGTCACGTGCTGTGTAAAACTTTGCATTTGCTTGTCCTGTAATGACCGTTGATGCTTTTATTTATGAAAACTGCAGCGATGACGCCAACAACCAGGTCGAGCCAAGCGAAAAAAGAAAATTTCTGTGATGCCAGCAGTTTTTTATTCAATCAAATTTTGCAGCACATTGACGGATTGGGGATTCAAAATCCGAGCAAAATATTCATAATTCCAATTAACTGATTTATTATTGAGAAGCGACAACACAGAGGTACACGTTTGTAAAGAGCATTAAAAATAGTTGCTGAAATGACATTAAGCAATCCATCTTGCTCTGGAAACGAACAAGGCTCATTACCAGATGTATTGCGTCACACATGCAGCGCATCAACAACATCAACAAAAGCTTTTCGATTACAATTACAAGCGAGACGCAAAGCAGAGAATGAAATACAGACATGAAGATGATACACATTTTAGTTGCTTAAATATTTGTCTTTACAACAACAAACTTGTTAATAATTAATATTCAATGATAACAAAAAATAGATAATTATTGGTGAACTGTTACGTACAATTAATTTGCAATGGGCTCTGCATGACAGGTACAAATATGTTTGTGCAAGCTAATACAGTTAAAAAATTGCTATCACAAGCAACCCAAGCGCTACACGAAGAGCCGCAATCGCAATCACAAAAAGCCCAGGTACAGGTAAAAAAGGCAGCCAATTCTGAAGCTCGAGAAACCTATTTTGTCTGCAAACAACTGAGGTCGGCTGCGATTCTCTTATTTGATTGGCGTCCTTTACAGAGTTCAGAGTTCCCGCTGCTCACTGCTAGGAGAGGCTGAGCACCATTGACCCAAGTGCCCAGACTGATCAGCTTACTGATTCATAAGAGTTTGTAATACCTACATTATTATATATTGAGAAATTGAAACATTACATGGTAGAGCGAGTGCAAAAGGGATAAAAATTCAATCCACAAATAAAAATTCTCCCAGGTCAACCGGTGCAAGGGTGGTAGGCCGGCAGCTCACGCCTTCCTCGGCGTCAGGTAGTCGTCCAGGCCGCCTGCTCCGCCACCGTCGTGCACGTCTCCGTTGTTATCTCCCGGCGACGTCGGTGTCAGGTAGTCGTCGTTTGCGTCGGGCACGCTCATCTGGCCGCTCAGCAGGCCGGCGCTCTCGCTGGTGTTGCTGGCCTGGGCTTGCAGCGCCCGTGCCGGCGAGTTACGCAGCTTCGATGCCGAGCAGGAGGTCGGGTCGGAGATGTACGAGTTCAGCTCCACGCCGTGCTTGTCCGGGCTTTTCTGCAAGGGCTGCGGTGCAGCCGGCTTTGACACTTCGGTCACAAACCCGACAGCATCATCGGTGTCGAACAGGTTCGGGTCCATGGTGCTGTACCGCTGTGCGATGTACTTGGACGGGCAGGCGAGGCAGTCATTCATGGTGCCGACCATGTCGCGGAAGCTCGGCCGAGACTCCGGATGCGGCAGCCAGCAGCTCAGCAGGATGTTGTAGAAGTCGATGCTGCAGATGTCGGGCTGGTTCAGTCGGATGCCCTTCTTCAGCAGGCCGGTGATGTCCTCCACCGAGCGGATCCCGTACGGGTTGTAGGGCGACTCGCCGAACGTGCAGATCTCCCACAGCAGCACGCCGTAGCTCCACACGTCCGACTTGTGGCTGAACAGTCCGGACTCAAAGCACTCCACGCCGAGCCACTTCACCGGCAGCAGGCCGGCCGTCTGGATGAACTCGCCCTCCGACATGTCCAGCAGACGGGCCAGCCCGAAGTCCGTGATCCTCACCTGGTCCGGAGTCTGCAGCAGCACGTTGCGGGCAGCCAGGTCGCGGTGTACAATGCCCAGAGACTCCAGGTACTCCATGCCCTCTGCCACTTGTAGACCCCAGCGCAGCATTCGCTCCGCACCGATCTGGTTGCGGTGCGCTCGCAGGAACTCCAGCAGACAGCCCCGAGGCATCAGCGCCGTGATCAGCTGCGGCTCCTGGGTCAGGCACAGAGCCACCAGTCGGATGCAGCATGGATGCTGCACTCTGGCCAGCATGCTCGCTTCGTTCAGCAGCTCTTGGCCCAGCTTCGGACTGTGGCCGCGCAGCACCTTGATCGCGACGGGCAGCTCGCGCACTCCCTTGTTCGTGCTCGACCGCAGGATGCCCTTGTACACCGTGCCGAACGCGCCACTGCCAATCTCCTTCTGCTTCATCACATCGTCGTCATTCACAATCAGCAGCTTCGCCATGGCGTTCGGGTTGCTCGGGTCCGTCAGGTACTCGTCCAAGTCGACGATTTCGTACTTTCGCATGCGCCTCCGGTAGTGCACGTAGGCCACCGGCAGCAGCACCAGCAGCACCAGAATGAGCAGCCCGACGCCAATGCCGACGGTGAGGAGTCTCGCAGACGCCACCGAGTAGCAGCGGCCCTTCGAGTCGGCGCGCATCTCGCGGCTGCTGCAGGCGGCCACGCACTTGCCGTCCTCCTCCAGGTTGCTGCAGCGCTCGCACTCGGAGGCGCTCGGACCGCTGCAGCCGCCCTCGCACTCGCTGTGGCACTCCTGACATTCTCCGCTCAGATTGTACCGACCGGCCTCCTGGCACGTGGCGTAGCAGCGGCCGTCCACCTCGAAGTTCCGGCAGGCTACGCACATGTCGGGTCCGGGTCCCCAGCACTCGTCGCGGCACTGGGGGTCACAGACGGCGTTCCTGCACACCTCGCTCGTGTTGTCGAAGCTGATTTCACGGGTGCCTATGGTAAATTCTTTCGTGACCTCTGTAATCTGTCGAATTGTTCTGCTAGGGTACCAAGCTTCGCAGAGCCCGCTGATCTTGATGAGCCAGAGAGCTTTGGCGTATCGCAGGCTGGCGAGGCCCAGGTACCGCGTGTGCAGCATCATGATGCCAAAGTTGTTCGAAACAAATTTAAGATTGCGAAGGAACCGCAGATTGTCCACCAGCCGATCCGTCCGCTTGATGAACAGTCGGCCATAGAAAATTCGCAGAAACTCCAGCGTCTCGAGGCTGGCACTGCTGTTGAGCTTCTCCGAGTTGATATCCAGCGACGAGTCGGTCCGCCAAATCGTGCAGTTGCCGTTCTTCAAAGCCTGCGCCACTTTGTCGCTCATGATTAGCGTGTCGACGGTGCACGTCTCGCAGGCAGACTGGTGCTTGGCCGCGCAGCGCGTACAGATGCCATTGACGGGAATCTCGGTCAGAGGGCACTCGCTCACGCAGTACTTGTCGTTGGAGCTGGTGACGAAGGGCATTTCGCACTGTTTCACGCAGATGTTGCCCACTCGCTTCATAGTTGTACTGGAGTTCCGCGTCTCGATCTTGTTGGTGCCGGGGTTCAGATCGGTCTTCATCGGGCAGTTGCCTTTGCAGACGCCGTCCAGGCTGACATCGCGGCAGGAAAAGCAGCCGTCCGATTTGTTCGAGCAACCGCCAAGACAGTCGCTTTCGCAGCACTCCTCGTTGCCTGTGTACGGATGGCGGAAGCAGTTCCGACATGGGCGCACGAGACACCCGTGGAAGCTCTGGCAGCCCCCGGGACTGTCGGACCAGCAGAGCTGCCGCCCGGACTTCTCCGTGTGGCAGCTGGAGTTGCACGCTGGAAGCGACGTGCAGACCTTCTCGGTTGCGGCGTAGTCGCTGACGTTGATCTGCTGGTCGCCCAGTGTCATGATCTCCACGTTGTCGTTGAACTGCTGCGGCGTTCGGCTCGAGTGGCTCTGGAAGAGGCTGGGCCAATTAATCCGGCGGGACAGGTAGCAGTAAAGGTCGGCGTGCAGGTTGCCGATGATGCGGACGTCGCCTTGCAGGATGGCGCTCAGCTGCGGCAGCTCTAGCTTGACCGGGTACTTCGATTGGAAAACTTCCAGTGCGAAGAAGGGGCTGGTGTTCTCCAGGTTGTAGCCGCGGATGGCGCGCAAGTTGCGCAAGCTGATGCGCTCCAGGTTAATCCGTTTGATCACCAATCGGCCGCTGATCTCGATGATGGAGTCCAGGAAGTCGGTTTGGAGGCCGCGGATGGCCTCGTCAATCGGCTCCTCAGTGACGGAGTCGGCGCCGATGTTCTGGATGATTACGTCGCCGTGAACGTACTGGCAGCCGTCCACGCTGGCCTGGAGCTCAGCATGCAGCCGGCTGATGTTCCTGTGGGTGCGGTACTCGCGACTTGAGATGTAGACCGTCTTGCACAGGCGGCTGCTGGAGCCCAGCGGCTGGCTGGCTGAAGCTGATGCGGCCAGCAGCAGCAGCTGCAGAGTGAGCAGCCGGAGCCTTATAGTCATGTTTCCCAGCGTCAACTGTTTCGCGCAGGCTGCCAGGAAATTCTGCAGTATTTTTCAGCTGTTAATTACTCGTTTTGCCTCGCCTTTCCGCTCGCTGAGCCTGTCTTTTTTGAAAGTGAATTGAATCGGCCTTTATCTTATCAGGCTCGCGCAGTTGCGGGAAATGCCCCAATAAGGCAGTCTTTTGCGAAGGTTTTTAACAAACAAACAATACTAAAGCGTAGTTGATTGCAGGTGAGCTGCCAAATCGAAGGCTTCTCTTGGCAGCTTGGTCGGTTTACCTGTTTGTTGCGTTTTTCTCTACTCGTGCGGCCCACGCAGTTTGCCAGCCAGGCTATATAAAGCACTGCGAGATCGCTACAACGCTTTATGCCATATCAGGCCTCCATTCGCTTATCAGTAAAATGGGGCCGGGCGACTGCAGCCTTTCAAATGCAGACCCCATCCGCTGTGCCCCGTCACCCAATTGACTGCGAGCTGACTTATCGCAAGCACCCCCCCCCCAGCCCCACTCCTCAGCTGAGGCCTCAAGCGCACAGAGTGACTGAGTGTACAAGGAGTGTGCATTCCGTGCGCACTGTACATTTGACTCGGATTGGGCACTGGTCCAATTAATAAAATGAAACTGTCTGAAAATATTGGTGGGTTGTGACAAACCGATGGCAATGGCATGGCATCATGGCAAACCACTGAAATGTTCAGGGTTAGGGAATACAAAATCCCGAGTTTTGCCAATCTCGGGATTGTCGGGATTTCTGTAAAGGTGCTGTAACAGCTCAGGAAAATCACACTTGATTGTGATGTAACCTGGGGAATGATAGCTTACAGAGCTATGGCCCGAGGCACTGATACCAGGGCAGAAGGGGATCAGACCTCACCCTCCCAGGGGCACCCGCCCTAGATGGAGAACTGGTAGCTTGGGTTGTGGTCCGATAGCAAGGTCCCCACTGTTCTAATCCCAACTACGGCCAAGGAGTTTTGAAGGTAGGGACTGCTTAAAGTAGTTCTACATTAGTACACCTTAAATACCCTTACGACCTGCTAACAGCTTCTGTTTCGTGTCCCTGCAGCCCTATAGCCTTCTACTCGCTAGCCTGCATGCTTAAAACGATTAAGAAATCAAGGTAGGACAACTGAGTTATGATTTTCACCTGACAAGTATCTCAGCTGCAGATACTCGAGATCATTGCAAAGCAGGATCAGGATCCCGATGGTCAATCCCGGGATTTTCGAATACCGGAAAATTGTGATCCCGGGATTTAGGCCTAACCAAAATCCCGGGATTGTATTCCCTATTCAGGGTTGTTGCGCTCCCGAGCTTTCCTTGTGCTGGTAAATTGTGTTCATAGCGTTTCCTGGAAAAGCGTTGTCGTGGCACTGTTCTGACCGTCACTCTAGAATTTTAGAAACTCTAGCGATCCTGACAGTCTGACACCCACTCTAGCGATCCTGACCGTCTGACACCCAAGCAAGCGATCCTGACCGTCTGACACCCACTCTAGCGATCCTGACAGTCTGACACTCATCTAGCGATCCTGACAGTCTGACAATCACTCTAGCGATCCTGACAGTCTGACACCCACTCTAGCGATCCTGACAGTCTGACATCCACTCTAGCGATCCTGACAGTCTGACACCCACTCTAGCGATCCTGACAGTCTGACACTCATCTAGCGATCCTGACAGTCTGACACTCACTCTAGCGATCCTGACAGTCTGACACCCACTCTAGCGATCCTGACAGTCTGACACCCAAGCAAGCCTGACAGTCTGACACCCACTCTAGCGATCCTGACAGTCTGACACCCAAGCAAGCCTGACAGTCTGACACCCACTCTAGCGATCCTGACAGTCTGACACCCAAGCAAGCCTGACAGTCTGACAACCACTCTAGCGATCCTGACAGTCTGACCCCCAAGCAAGCCTGACAGTCTGACAACCACTCTAGCGATCCTGACAGTCTGACCCCCAAGCAAGCCTGACAGTCTGACAACCACTCTAGCGATCCTGACAGTCTGACACCCAAGCAAGCCTGACAGTCTGACAACCACTCTAGCGATCCTGACAGTCTGACAACCACTCTAGCGATCCTGACAGTCTGACCCCCAAGCAAGCCTGACAGTCTGACAACCACTCTAGCGATCCTGACAGTCTGACCCCCAAGCAAGCCTGACAGTCTGACAACCACTCTAGCGATCCTGACAGTCTGACACCCACTCTAGCGATCCTGACAGTCTGAAACCCGTCAGCTCTAATGCTAACCAGTGTAGCAAGCGAAGATCGAGAACATGCAGTCACTCACTTAGACAGACCTCTACAACTAAAAGCTTTAATTCCACGAGACAAGGTAGGATGTACCGAACTGCTGACATTTTTCAGTTTTTCTGCATCCTTGATAAAGCAGCGAATAGTTTGTTGGTAAGCTGTACAATCAGAAAGACCTCGTCTTCTTAGACTGGGGGGAGGGGGCGCAGGCTGGCAAATCCCAAGTGCAGTTCGTCCGGGTTCAGAACTTCTCGTAGACCCCCTAGCAACAGGATGGCTATAATATCTTGCACTTAAACTTTTTTCGTGCTGCTTTATCCCGGAAGTTTTATACGGGATTTGCTGGAATTCATCCCCAATGTCGCTTCAAAACGAACTGAAATTAATCTGCTATTGGAGACCAGAAACAGGCAAAGTATACCGTGTGCTTTCTACACCAAGAGCGGTCCTGACAGTCTGACACCCCATGTAGCAAGTCTGACAATCTGACACCCACTCTAGCGATCCTGACAGTCTGACACCCACTCTAGCGATCCTGACAGTCTGACACCCACTCTAGCGATCCTGACAGTCTGACACCCACTCTATTGGTCCCCTGACAGTCTGACACCCACTATAGCGATCCTGACAGTCTGACACTCATCTAGCGATCCTGACAGTCTGACACCCACTCTAGCGATCCTTGACAGTCTGACACCCACTCTAGCGATCCTTGACAGTCTGACACCCACTCTAGCGATCCTTGACAGTCTGACACCCACTCTAGCGATCCTGACAGTCTGACACCCACTCTAGCGATCCTGTCAGTCTGACACCCACTCTAGCGATCATTGACAGTCTGACACCCACTCTAGCGATCCTGACAGTCTGACACCCACTCTATTGGTCCCCTGACAGTCTGACACCCACTCTAGCAATCCTGACAGTCTGACACCCACTCTAGCGATCCTGACAGTCTGACACCCACTCTAGCAAGCCTGACAGTCTGACACCCACTCTAGCAAGCCTGACAGTCTGACACCCACTCTAGCGATCCTGACAGTCTGACACCCACTCTAGCAGGCCTGACAGTCTGACACCCACTCTAGCAGGCCTGACAGTCTGACACCCACTCTAGCGATCCTGACAGTCTGACACCCACTCTAGCGATCCTGACAGTCTGACACCCACTCTAGCGATCCTGACAGTCTGACACCCACTCTAGCAGGCCTGACAGTCTGACACCCACTCTAGCGATCCTGACAGTCTGACACCCACTCTAGCGATCCTGACAGTCTGACACCCACTCTAGCGATCCTGACAGTCTGACACCCACTCTAGCGATCCTGACAGTCTGACACCCACTCTAGCAGGCCTGACAGTCTGACACCCACTCTAGCGATCTTGACAGTCTGACACCCACTCTAGCGATCTTGACAGTCTGACACCCACTCTAGCGATCTTGACAGTCTGACACCCACTCTAGCGATCCTTGACAGTCTGACACCCACTCTAGCGATCTTGACAGTCTGACACCCACTCTAGCGATCTTGACAGTCTGACACCCACTCTAGCGATCCTGACAGTCTGACACCCACTCTAGCGATCCTGACAGTCTGACACCCACTCTAGCGATCCTTGACAGTCTGACACCCACTCTAGCGATCTTGACAGTCTGACACCCACTCTAGCGATCTTGACAGTCTGACACCCACTCTAGCGATCTTGACAGTCTGACACCCACTCTAGCGATCCTGACAGTCTGACACCCACTCTAGCGATCCTGACAGTCTGACACCCACTCTAGCGATCTTGACAGTCTGACACCCACTCTAGCGATCTTGACAGTCTGACACCCACTCCAGCGATCCTGACAGTCTGACACTCACTCTAGCGATCCTGACAGTCTGACACCCACTCCAGCGATCCTGACAGTCTGACACCCACTCTAGCGATCCTGACAGTCTGACACCCACTCTAGCGATCCTGACAGTCTGACACCCACTCTAGCGATCCTGACAGTCTGACACCCACTCTAGCGATCCTGACAGTCTGACACTCACTCTACTAGCTGTCATAAATTTGAGCTTGTGAAAATAACGGGCATTTCTAGTTTGTAAAAGCGACGCCCTCTCAGATAGAACAGCGCATATCCGAGCTAAGTATGCTTAATGCAACAGGCAATGCATCAGTTGTCCTGCGTCACACCAATTAGCAGTTGATTAAAATTTTCGCGTAGTCACCGCGTGCTTGGATGATGCATTTCTAATGACAGCGGCATCAGAGTGCCAGAGCCTTTTGCTCTCATTAGCATCAGGAAGTGGCGCTGGCGCTGAGTGAAAAGACAAATCTAATTAGCTTGATAGGCTCTGCAGCTTTTGATTCCTGCCTGTCTGCATCTCATTATGCCTGTCTGTGTGTCCTTGTATCATCTGTCTATCTATCTATCTATCTATCTATCTATCTATCTATCTATCTATCTATCTATCTATCTATCTATCTATCTATCTATCTATCTATCTAT
This sequence comes from Macrostomum lignano, assembly GCA_002269645.1. Taxonomy (NCBI): domain Eukaryota; kingdom Metazoa; phylum Platyhelminthes; family Macrostomidae; genus Macrostomum; species Macrostomum lignano. The sequence goes on along the minus strand of NIVC01001626.1, from coordinate 211,343 downwards.
CTATCTATCTATCTATCTATCTATCTATCTATCTATCTATCTATCTATCTATCTATCTATCTATCTATCTATCTATCTATCTATCTATCTATCTATCTATCTATCTATCTATCTATCTATCTATCTATCTATCTATCTATCTGTCTATCTATCTATCTATCTATCTATCTATCTATCTATCTATCTATCTATCTATCTATCTATCTATCTATCTATCTATCTATCTATCTATCTATCTATCTATCTATCTATCTATCTATCTATCTATCTATCTATCTATCTATCTATCTATCTATCTATCTATCTATCTATCTATCTATCATCTATCTATCTATCTATCTATCTATCTATCTATCTATCTATCTATCATCTATCTATCTATCTATCTATCTATCTATCTATCTATCTATCTATCTATCTATTTATCTATCGCAGTTATATTCAGTTACTAAGAGAGTTTGGCAAGCGCTATGCAGCATTATGATGTTGTGAATTACGCAGTTGCAGTTCGCTGCCAGCCTCTGCTTTGCATCTCAGCAGCAGATGAGCCAACTCGCTCTTTCAGCGGCACAGATATTTTCTGCCCCTAGTAGCAACAGTAGCAGCAGCCATTTCGCTTCTGTGGGTGTTGTTTATCATTCAGAGCGGCCCGGACTTCAGAGGACAGGCGGTGGTAGACACAGAAATGGCCAGAAACTTTTTAAGCTTTGAAGTTTAATCAGTGACTTGAAAATAGGCAACAGATAGTGAAGAATTGTGTCCATGAGTTCAGAAAAAAACTTTAAAGCATTAGAAAATTCCAGATGATAAATATCAATTGCCAATCTTGTCAATTTAGAGTTTGGTGAGTGGGCGGACAAATCATTTATTAAATATCAAGTCCTTGATATGGCAAAGGCCCAGATTAGCGCTTCCGCAGAACTCCTATATTGAAGTTTACCTATAGTGATGTGACATCAGGCGAATCGTTGGATCAAATAATCATTTGGTTGATAGGAAAGTCCAGCGGTAGAGGGAAGAGTAGCGCTATTGAGAGAAGAGTAGAGCGGTAGAGAGAAAAGTAGAGTGCTAGAAAGAAAAGCAGAGCGGTGGAGAGAAAAGTAGAGCGGGTAGAGAAAAGAGTAGAGTGCTAGAAAGAAAAGTAGAGCGTTAGAGGTAGGAGTAGAGCGGTAGAGGGAAAAGTAGAGCGGTAAAGGGAAAAGTAGAGCGGGTAGAGAAAAACGTAGAGCGCTAGAAGGAAAAGTAGAGCGGGTAGAGAAAAACGTAGAGTGCTAGAGGGAAAAGTGGAGTGGTAGAGGGAAAAGTAGAGTCCGCTAAGAAGCGGCAGAGGGCGGACACGAAGCGCAGAGGACTGGAAGAGGCAGTTCAGCCAGCAGCGCAGTCGGATTTCGCGCAGCCTGCATTTATCAGCGGCTTCACGGCAAAATCTGTTATTTCATCCAGACGAACAGACGAACTCGCTGAGTGCAGGACGCGATTAGTGCAGCCGCTGCCTGCTTGCGCAGCCCAGCGTTTTTCACTGGCTTTTATTGCCTCTCGTGCCGCAGCAATAAAAGTGCCAGATTGAGTACGGCAACTCAAACTGCACAGAGCTGGCTTGGATTTCTGCAAACTTTTTGTGAAGGGAACTCTGCAGAGTGAGTAAATTAAAGATGGGGAAAATATTTGCGCGGAAATCTGGGGCCAAGAGGGAAGCGCGCGGCAACTTCGAAAGCAAACACGGCGGCCTAATCGCGACATTTCGCAGGAGGAAATTTTGCAAAATTTAATCATCCCAGAGCTATTTTTTTAATTTTAGAAAAAAACGGCTCAACCGCTTAGCGTGTCCGAGCCGCCAATCAGGTGCAGTAGACAAATTTTAATGGTCGGCCGTTTGAGGTGTCATGACCCCCTGACCCCTGACCCCCTGACCCCCTGACCCCCTGACCCATGACCCCTAACCCCTGACACCCTGACCCCGTGACCTCCATGACCCCTATGACGCCCATGACCCCCATGACCCCTGACCCTGACACCCTGACACCCTGAAATCCTGACCCCCTGATCCCCCTGACCTCCATGACCCCCATGACCCCCAGACCCCCTGATCCCCATGACAACTATGACACCCATGACCCCCTGACCCCTAACGCCCGGACCCCCTAACGCACTGACCCCCTAGAGCCCTGACCCCCTAATCCCCCTGACCTCCATGACCCCTATGACCCCCATGACCCCACTGACCTTCATGACTCCCCTGACCCCCATGACCCCATGGCCTTCCGTGACCCCGATGGCCTAACCGTAAAAACAGTTTTAAACATTTTAAAACCCAACCGTATTATGCATGTTTCGAACTCAAGCTTGCAGCCTGACTGCTCACAGGTTTATTGCAATTTCATTTCTGTTTGAGTGTCCAGTGCTCATCCACATGGCCTCAGATATTGCAAATGTCAGTCACAATTTGCGCAGCTGTTAGGCTTGGTTAAATTTATCGTGAAGAATGAAATGATCCTGCATTATGTTTTGCGCCGGCTCATGCCGTGAATTCATTAACTCTGCCCTCCGGACTGCATTGGATTGAAATACGAGTTTTCACTTGAAACTCTAACGCTGACTTGCCACACGATGTGCTGCAACTGTTGCGGCGTTGGATGCATAGTGTCCCCTCACTGGTTGGTGCGAGATCTCGGGACTGGTGGGTGGGGGATCCCGGGACTGGTTGGTGCAGGATCTCGAGACTGGTTGGTGCGGGATCTCGGCTCTCGGGACTGGTTGGTGGGGAATCCCGGGGCTGGTTGGTGTGGGATCCCGGGACTGGTTGGTGGTTGGTGGTTTAATCAGTGACTTGAAAGACGAATAGGCAACAGATAGTTGGTGGTTACCGTTGTAACCCCGTTACTCCCAGTAGTCCACTGGAGTGGTTGTTGCGGTGTGAAAAGCAGCCGGGCTAAAAGCCCAGATATCTCGAACTGCAGCATGCATCTCTCAGTCGAATGGGTTTTGCAATTTTTTGTGTCTAAATGTCATCATCAGCAGCTTCACAAACAGATCGAAATCTATCTAAATTTTTGTTTATCCATATTTGACTTATCGACTAACACATTGGCATAGGCGTGATAATTATCTAGCACACAGACCCGCGTATACTGTTGTAAGTAGCGAGCCTAATATTCAAAGCTGCAAGCATGAAGTTTGCTGAGGTTTCTTGTGCATCTTAAATCATTAGCGAGCTAAAATTACAGCAAAGTTGGGAAAGCTGCGTCAGTGTAACGCGATATTGTTTGTTTCTTCCTCTCTAACAAAAGCTTGGCCTTCAGTGCACTTTGCATTGCTAGTGTGTTGGACTCGTTTTGGCCAGTTGAAGTCAAGCAAAGGAAGGTTTTGTAGCTTACACTGAGCATCTGCAGACGCAGTGCAAAATGGCTCACTAAGTGACAAATGATGCCTGGCATCGGGGCTTGAGTCAAACTTATGGAGAGGGGAGTCCTGTATTATTTGCACGTTGATAAAGTAAATTCTGCGACCTCCAAGTGGTCAAGACGGTCGACTGCGCTTCACTGCTGCGGCGGCCAACAGCGGCAGGACTAAGCAAGAGCAGCGGAGCGAACGTCGGCGTGTTGAGCTCCGACGTGAAGTGAAATTGGCGCGGTCGGCGACGTGGTGCTGTCCGCCGAACTGCGGCTGCGCTGGCCCATGCGGATCTTCCGTGAGACTCAACTGCTCATACTTCGGGTCGGGACGCTGAACTGCCGCACTCTCGGGGCCGCCTGGGCGGAGAGGGGCTCTGGCAAAGCTAGCGCTCAACCTAAGCTGTGATGTCATCGCGCTGCAGGGGGTGTCTATTAAGGCGGATCCGCGGGACTTCGCTGTGAGGGAGGACCCTCTACTACACATCGGCGTACCAACAAGTCTGTGGAAGTTTTGGAGCGCTGATAGGACCGATGCTGCAGCAGAGCTGTATCTGCGTCTCCCTGTCCCCTAGGCTACTTTGGGTCGACGCATTGACCCCAGCAAGTGCTCTTAGAAATGTGTACTGCTACACAACGGCAATGTTTATCCATCAATACCTCCAGCCCATTCGACAACACTAAAGGAACAATTTGATGCGTTCAAGTACGCTCGTATGTACGTTCGTAGCCTACCATGATCATGAATGGGTTGTCTGCGTAGATTTGCAGATGGTTCATTTCCTACTGGGCTTACAGTCGGGCTAAACCAAGTAATCCCTGTTTTTGTGCAGTCACGCAAAAGACAATATTTTTCAAAATTAGTGGCCAGTGACGGAGTGTCTGGAGCCTTGCAGTGAGTTACTTGTTTTTATCCGCGGTAGCGTGGGCCGCTTCTAAATTTCTACTGCAAAAATTGAAAAGGCATATCGTTAATCACAAGTCTTGCAGGTGAGTTCAGTTCTCTTGGTTTGGATCTCTCTACAGACCTTTAAAACGTGGGCTGCACCGTCCTGGTGCTGCATGCTGTGAGGGGGCGTTGACCTGCTCCCGCTAAAATCTTCTCTTCGAACGTTCATTGAGCCATCAAGAGTGCCACTTCGCAACTAATCGAAGTAGTCAGACAATGCACCGAATGCCGAGTGCGCTGCATCAAATAAATGCGCTGGATTAGTCTGCTAAACGGCCACTTAGTTATACCCTTTTGTCTCCACTTCATCGGCTCAAAACGTTCTCTGCTGAATCGGTGACAAAGCCTGATCTGGGCTGCTCAGAGCTGCTCAGATCACTTGTTTCTAGAAGGCACCCAATAGCTGTTCCCTCTAGTAAACGGGTTTCACGTGACTCTTGAATTCTCCTCAGATCCTCATTCGGATCGCCGCTCCCACTTCAGCGAGATCAAAGACTTTTTTCCGCGAAAATTAATTGCCAATAGACAATGCACACTGAATCAGGCGGATTCGACAGACACAAAGAGCGGTAAACAACGGATTCTATTCAGCATGGCGGCTTGTAAATCATGGTCACTTGTTTCCTGACAATACGGACGGACACCCAACTGTGCCTTTCTTTTGGAAAATTCGCGGGTGCAACCGTGTAGACAGCTGGCAACTACCGTCAGATTGGCTGCTTCTCTTGCACTTGCGCCTCGGTTGGAGAGGCCGGGGAGTGGGTGAGCTTAATGGACTCAGGGCATAAAAGCTGGATTGCATCTCTTGGCTGCTGCTGCCCCCGCTGCACAGGTTGCACGAAATTTCGCTTCTCATGCTGCGCCTCAGAGCAATTTGCGGTAAGCTGACAAGTCTTCGTGGCTAGTTAATAAGTAGCTGCTAGCCAAACTCAAACGGTTCGCCCCTCAAAGCAAATTAAAAAGGGGGAACTTCACGTCTTGTGTAGCAAGAGGGTATGCGCAATTTGCATTGGCCAGTTTTTAACATGAGATTTAGATTTTGAAGCCCTAAAAATTGCTTCAATTTCAGATAAAAGACCCTAAGCACCACTCGCAAGAGATGCGAAGCGACGCGGTCCTTGTCCTACTGTGGCTGATGGCGTTCCGGGTGCCGAAGCCCGGCCACTCGGCCAAAGTTCCGGAGCCCAAAATCTGCCGGAGCCTCCGCATCACGAACAGCGACTACAAACAGCTAAAGAATGTGAGCTATCTGCATGAAATTCTCTCCCGCAAGGTGGACGGCTGTCAATTCGTAAACGGAGATTTGCACGTCCATTTTCTGGGGTCGCACTTCACCGGAGTCACAATCGACCGCAACATCTATGAAATGAATACTAGCTTTCTTGATTCCATTAGAGAGGTATCCGGTAGAGTTGTTATCACGGGCCTCGGCATCAAGCGACTCGAGCTGCGGAACCTCAGAGCCATCAGAGGCTTCATCTACTCGCAAAGCCCCTCTCACCCTTTATACGCCTTGGAGATCGGATACTGCAACACGCCGACTCAGATACTCATGCCAAAGCTCGTCTCGATCCAAGGACCCGGTGTAATGTTCTCCACCAGCATGGACATCCACCTCTATTGCCAGCTAACCCGAAAAATTAGCTGGAGTGAAGTATTCGAGCACAAAGAACAGCATCTGCTCGATGCAGTGACTCACTTGAATAACATGACCAACAGTTCGCTCAAACCGGCTGATCAGGCTAACATCTGTTCTCATCTCCCCGAGTGCCCTGACGACTGTCCCATGAGCAAGGAAGGCCACCGATTGTGCTGGTCAAGCACGGAGTGCCAGATGGTGTCCAAGTGCAGGAAGCGAAGCTGCCACTCCTGCTATACTCGGCCCACCGGCGAGGAAGAATGCTGCGACAACAGCTGTCTCGGAGGGTGCCGGTCATTTCAACCAAGCGAGTGTCGCGCGTGCCGCAGTGTGCTTCTGGCCGGCAGGTGCGCCCATAGCTGCCGCAATAATTCGTATGATGCGGCATACAGCCGAATCAACACGGCGCAGGATTCTCTGATGCAGGCAGGAAACGTTTGCGTTGACCAGTGCCCGAGAGACTTCGTGATTGATTTCAATCACAAGTACTGCATTGTCGAATGTCCTGATGGTCAAATGCCCATCAGCGGAATCTGCACTCCCTGCTCAGTGGCCGGAGTGCGACAGGGCTGCCACGTGTGCAAAGACGGCTTTCAGAGAACCCTTACTGAGGAATTTCTAGGAAAGTTTAGCAACTGTTCGACACTGGCACCGACAGAGTTGAAGTTTAAAAAAGTTTTAAGCATCGATGGAAATCAACTGCGATTGGGACCGCTGGATGCAGATTCTGGAATTTGGAATCTGAAATCCGTTCGAGCTATTTTGGTCGAAAAATTTGTAATAAAAAATATTCCAGAGCACATAGGAAGCCTTAGCTTTCTTAAAAATCTCGTGCAAGTTTCAGGGCACCTATTTGTTGATGACTGCAGAATTACTCATTTTGGCTTCGCCTCTCTGAAATACGTGTCCTGTTTCGGCCTGAGAAATGTCAGAGGTCTCTGCGCTCGCTGGTTTCCGTTCAACTTCGCGGCGAAGCTGCAAGACTTGAAGGAGCACTGGCCAAGCGAAACAGATAAGGAGCGCAGCTTCGACAACACGAGCGAGGTGTGCAGAAACGCCGTCTGCGACCCCCAGTGCCGCGACGAGTGCTGGGGACCCGGACCCGACATGTGCGTAGCCTGCCGGAACTTCGAGGTGGACGGCCGCTGCTACGCCACGTGCCAGGAGGCCGGTCGGTACAATCTGAGCGGAGAATGTCAGGAGTGCCACAGCGAGTGCGAGGGCGGCTGCAGCAGTCCGAGCGCCTCCGAGTGCGAGCGCTGCAGCAACCTGGAGGAGGACGGCAAGTGCGTGGCCGCCTGCAGCAGCCGAGAGATGCGCGCCGACTCGAAGGGCCGCTGCTACTCGGTGGCGTCTGCGAGACTCCTCACCGTTGGCATTGGCGTCGGGCTGCTCATTCTGGTGCTGCTGGTGCTGCTGCCGGTGGCCTACGTGCACTACCGGAGGCGGATGCGAAAGTACGAAATCGTCGACTTGGACGAGTACCTGACGGACCCGAGCAACCCGAACGCCATGGCGAAGCTGCTGATTGTGAATGACGACGATGTGATGAAGCAGAAGGAGATTGGCAGTGGCGCGTTCGGCACGGTGTACAAGGGCATCCTGCGGTCGAGCACGAACAAGGGAGTTCGCGAGCTGCCCGTCGCGATCAAGGTGCTGCGCGGCCACAGTCCGAAGCTGGGCCAAGAGCTGCTGAACGAAGCGAGCATGCTGGCCAGAGTGCAGCATCCATGCTGCATCCGACTGGTGGCTTTGTGCCTGACCCAGGAGCCGCAGCTGATCACGGCGCTGATGCCTCGGGGCTGTCTGCTGGAGTTCCTGCGAGCGCACCGCAACCAGATCGGTGCGGAGCGAATGCTGCGCTGGGGTCTACAAGTGGCGGAGGGCATGGAGTACCTGGAGTCTCTGGGCATTGTACACCGCGACCTGGCTGCCCGCAACGTGCTGCTGCAGACTCCGGACCAAGTGAGGATCACGGACTTCGGGCTGGCCCGTCTGCTGGACATGTCGGAGGGCGAGTTCATCCAGACGGCCGGCCTGCTGCCGGTGAAATGGCTCGGCGTCGAGTGCTTTGAGTCCGGACTGTTCAGCCACAAGTCGGATGTGTGGAGCTACGGCGTGCTGCTGTGGGAGATCTGCACGTTCGGCGAGTCGCCCTACAACCCGTACGGGATCCGCTCGGTGGAGGACATCACCGGCCTGCTGAAGAAGGGCATCCGGCTGAACCAGCCCGACATCTGCAGCATCGACTTCTACAACATCCTGCTGAGCTGCTGGCTGCCGCATCCGGAGTCTCGGCCGAGCTTCCGCGACATGGTCGGCACCATGAATGACTGCCTCGCCTGTCCGTCCAAGTACATCGCAGCCGCCAGTCGCGGAATTTTCAGTGACAAAGAAGTGGAGATGACCACCTTCGGTGCTGCCATCCCCGTTGACTACGCCAGGCGCAGGGTCAATGCGTACATAGCGAACCCCGTGCACCCGAACCTCGTGATCTCGGTCCGCCGGCCGACTAATGTTGCGGCGTATTGCCGCTTCCTGGATCAGCAGCGCGCACTGGTGGAGCATGACGACGGTGCTTACCTTGAGCCTGACGCCTGAGTTCGAATCTAAGCAAAGAGAAATATTTGTGTTTGCTTTGCAAATTACTTTAAAACCAACGTATGTGGTTTGCGTTGGACGATGATATTATTGTTGTAGGAACTCTTTCTTAGAATAGTACGGCTTCACTGTATGAGATAAAAGCGCTGTGTCCCAACTAAACAAATTCTGTTCTCTAACTTGACGCCTGTTGCTGGTCACAGATTGCTGAAACCATTGCACAGTTATAATATCTTCGATATACTTTTCTCGGTTTTGTTTTCTAGAGTGCATATACCACACGCTCCTAGACTTCTGTTTTTCGGATTTATCCGGTTTCTGTAGTTTTTTGCTTAGAGTCTGAGTCTTACTTTAATTTCGCGTTAAAATTTAATCGTTTGTTAAGATGGATGTGATGGCTTTTGGTATCTTTTACCAGCGTATAAGTTTGTAAGCCATTTGCATGGCAGACACTTTAAATAAATATACGAGCGTAGAAAGCTTAGTTTAACTCGCCTGGCCTTATTTTCGTGACTTTTTCAAAGTAGAGATCATGCTTGATTGTATGAGAGATCAGGTGTGATTGCATGAGAGATCAGGTGTGATTGCATGAGAGATCAGGTGTGATTGCATGAGAGATCAGGTGTGATTGCGTGAGAGATCATGTGTGATTGCATGAGAGATCAGGTGTGATTGCGTGAGAGATCAGGTGTGATTGCATTAGAGATCAGGTGTGATTGCATGAGAGATCAGGTGTGATTGTATGAGAGATCAGGTGTGATTGCGTGAGAGATCATGTGTGATTGCATGAGAGATCAGGTGTGATTGCATGAGAGATCAGGTGTGATTGCATGAGAGATCAGGTGTGATTGCATGAGAGAGATCAGGTGTGATTGCATGAGAGAGATCAGGTGTGATTGCATGAGAGAGATCAGGTGTGATTGCATGAGAGAGATCAGGTGTGATTGCATGAGAGATCAGGTGTGATTGCATGAGAGATCAGGTGTGATTGCATGAGAGATCAGGTGTGATTGCATGAGAGATCAGGTGTGATTGCATGAGAGATCAGGTGTGATTGCATGAGAGATCAGGTGTGATTGCATGAGAGAGATCAGGTGTGATTGCATGAGAGATCAGGTGTGATTGCATGAGAGATCAGGTGTGATTGCATTAGAGATCAGGTGTGATTGCATGAGAGATCAGGTGTGATTGCATTAGAGATCAGGTGTGATTGCATTAGAGATCAGGTGTGATTGCATGAGAGATCAGGTGTGATTGCATTAGAGATCAGGTGTGATTGCATGAGAGATCAGGTGTGATTGCATTAGAGATCAGGTGTGATTGCATGAGAGATCAGGTGTGATTGCATGAGAGATCAGGTGTGATTGCGTGAGAGATCAGGTGTGATTGCATGAGAGATCAGGTGTGATTGCATGAGAGATCATGTGTGATTGCATGAGAGATCAGGTGTGATTGCATGAGAGATCAGGTGTGATTGCATGAGAGATCAGGTGTGATTGCATGAGAGATCAGGTGTGATTGCATGAGAGATCAGGTGTGATTGCGTGAGAGATCATGTGTGATTGCATGAGAGATCAGGTGTGATTGCGTGAGAGATCAGGTGTGATTGCATTAGAGATCAGGTGTGATTGCATGAGAGATCAGGTGTGATTGTATGAGAGATCAGGTGTGATTGCGTGAGAGATCATGTGTGATTGCATGAGAGATCAGGTGTGATTGCATGAGAGATCAGGTGTGATTGCATTAGAGATCAGGTGTGATTGCATGAGAGATCAGGTGTGATTGCATGAGAGATCAGGTGTGATTGCGTGAGAGATCATGTGTGATTGCATTAGAGATCAGGTGTGATTGCATGAGAGATCATGTGTGATTGCGTGAGAGATCAGGTGTGATTGCGTGAGAGATCAGGTGTGATTGCATGAGAGATCAGGTGTGATTGCATTAGAGATCAGGTGTGATTGCATGAGAGATCATGTGTGATTGCGTGAGAGATCAGGTGTGATTGCGTGAGAGATCAGGTGTGATTGCATGAGAAATCAGGTGCTCTAGAGACTTACAGGAAAGTGTTTAAGAACAGACTTTTTCGCAGGTTTATGGTTTAGACTGACAATTAGGACAGTCAGTAATGAGCCTGTATTTAATAACTACCTCATTAGGCTGGCAGTCACTTTCATTTGTGCTTTTGCCATTCGTGCTATGCAGGCTCTGCCTAGCTAGGCACTGCGAGGTGTGCTCTTTAGTGTCCCCAGTCAATGCAGCTTTTAGTTCTTACCATTACACATGCGCATGTAGATTTATTACAGTTAGATCTCACTCGGCTAATGACACACGGGATAAAGCGATATTCGATGACTAGCTCTTTTATTTCTGTACTTGAGAGGCGGCACTCTCTTGATCTTTCGTTAATGCATGGCTCGCTGTGAAAGCTTCCGGTCCAACCACATGATGCTCAGTCAGTCTCGTAGCCGCAAACTGTTGTTAACTTCCCGGCCTACAGAATTTCATTTCCTGCAGTCTCACTTGTTGCATCAGGGCTTTTAACGCTTTAATGTCGCTATGGCTTCTTGCATGACCTCAGCTGTGATTACATGTCCAGCGGCCACGATTCCCGCTGGACCTGACAATGAGAAGCTGCAGGGGATCAGAGCCGCTGTGTCTGTGTGTCCACCTGTATGTGACTGTATGCCGGCGTACATACCCCTGTGCGTGCTACGTACATGTGCCTAATGTGTATAGTAGCTTGTAGTAGTGCCTTGAAACCGGCGGCTCAATCGGATTTTCTACATCAATACATGTAATCGGAAGTAGCATGTAATCCGATGATACATGTACTCTTCTGTTGGGAGAATTATTTAATGTTTTGCTGTTAGGTGGACAGGTGAATGATGACACCTTCCTTCATATAAGTACAGTGTAGTTCTCTGATTGATGAGCACGTGAGACAAGCTAGGTACATGTATACTAGCTGTAGCTTTGATCCTTCGAACATGCTATGCAAGATTCTCACGTTCTAAAATTGTGTAAAAAAACACAGCTACTGTAGCTGTATTATCTATAATCTATCATACAGTAAAATACATTTACCTTTTGAGGACGAAAAAAACTCAGACAGCTCGATACGTTTTCAGATCAATCAGTCAAATCAAAACATTTGGGATAATGACTTATGATTGTCTTGATTGACTGATGCAGAAGACAGAATCAAGACGAAAAAAATGCTAAAAAATACTAGTGTTTTTTTGAAAATCAATGTTTTGCTAGAACTATGAACTCAGTTTTAAAGTAAAAAGTGTTGAGCCAAACTTTACTTTATATATTGATTAAAATTACGGAACTTTCTATGACACTAGTTAAAAGAAACGTATAAATCAGTTTATAATAGTATGCAAAAAGTATAGCATTTTTGTACATAAAGTCGGCAGACTTTGAAAATTGAACAGGACTTTAAATTTAATAATAATTTAACTTTTGCCTGATACTTCCCAGAAAAGAAAGCCATTTAAATATAAGAAAAGGAGTGGCTAAACTCTGGCAAAAATATTATTGTGGGCTTTAATAATAGACTAAAATAATAATTTACTTTAGTATTAGTATTAATAATTTAAATTGATTAGGCGCTAATAATAAAAATCTAGACTAGTTATTTTAATAGTTATAATTTTAAGATTAGTTTCATTCAATTAGTTTATAGTTAGGCCTAACTTAGTTTAACTTGTAGACCTCAAGGCCTATATAGGCTCCTAGCTATAAATTAGTTTAGTTAAGAGTTATTTCCATGAGAAACAATAAGTCATTCGCAGTGATTTCACTAACTTAAAGCTGTTGCTCTATAGTCCAGTGCTATAAAGTGATTTAGAAGATGGCCTTGGTTTTATCATAGAAAATTCTAGCATGATACAAATTGTCAAAGGTTTCTAATGCTCTTTGTGCATAATCATGACACACATTTAGGTCCCTAAATGCACATGTTTTTTTATTTTTTGTAAAATATATAATTTTTTAAATCTAACCTATATTTTCAATTGGAATAAGTTTTAAAAACCTAAAATGTGCAATACCAGTGCAAAAAATGTAGCTCAATACACAAGACAAGACAAAAGTCAAAAGTATGAAAAAGTGCAATGCAAAACAATACTGTCACAATGCAAAATGCAAAAATATGATTTGAAAAATTACAAAAAATGGTAGAAAAAGTAAATAATAAGTTATAATTAATAAAAAACAAAAATTAAAGTTAGGCCTAAACATTTTAAAACTCTATACTCAAAGTTTTAAACAACAACTAATTACTAAGGCCTATGTGAGCCTACTCCTATAGTGTCGCATAGGCCCCTACATTATACTTTTTGTGTCACCACCTATTGACCATAATATGCCACAACATACCTAGATATTATCTCTATCACAATGTAACACTAGAAAATATTGATAGCATAATTGACATAACAGCCATCTAAAATTTGTTAACTTGTTCGTATAGGGTTTCTATATTATTGTTTTATAGGCTATATAGTCTATATGACATTTTGGTAAATAGACATTTCTATTAAAAGTTAGGCCCCCTAGCTATTCTTATAGTTAAGGTTCATTTCATATATATAGTAAATATGGTCCCAGGTCAATTCGGTGACAAGACATTTCGGTGACAACAACTTCGGTGACAACTTGGGACGTTTCGGTGACACTAGTGGTCAATTCGGTGACAAGCTTTAGACTTGATTTGACTATTTTTCGTTGTTAAATATTAAAATATATAGCTGTTAATATAAACTCTTATTAAAGTAATAAAGGTTCGTATGTTATCTGCATTTATTATTTTGTTTGAGTGCGTTTCGAGGCATAACATTTACAGCGCGCACTTAATTTTATCCATACTTTTAATTTTTCAACCCAAGTCAATGACAATTGATTATTAGATTTTTTGTACTACATCTACGTGTACATGTAAACTTACTTAAAATAATACTTAAAAGCCATTGAACAAGTTTAGAAAACAACTGTATACCTATAGCGTAGCTTATGACTGTACATATGTTTATGTTATGTGCTAATTCAGGGACTATAAGGCAAGGAGCGCCAATAGGGGCGGACCCGCGGATAGAGCTTGATAGAACTTATTGAGCCCCCAAAAACCTAAGTTTGCACCCTTTAAACTAGATTTTTCGCCTCCTACGCATTTTTTTACCCCTAGCTTAAAAATTGGCGCCCCTCATACTCATGTTGGTGCCCAAAACTTGGATTGACGCCCCCCCCCCTTCGGCCCCCAAATGAAATTCTAGATCCGCTACTGTATGTGCGCCTCACAGAGTATAGATTATGGGTGAGTTGGCTTGAAATTTATCTTGTAATTAATTTTGGCGCTTATTGACAACTGTCCTGTGCGTGTACTGTAAACTTATGGTCGTGGCTCGTGACCATGGCAACATAAACACGTGTATAAGTGTAAAGTCAAACAAAACTTGGTCTTCTACATTTAGTAAATGAATAACACTTATTCGTTCATTCAGCAACACAGTTAAGTGAAGGTGACAATTATACTATAAAAGAAAATTGCTGTGCTCTTGTTGGCACTCATTACATCACAATTTTACCATGGTTGCTAACCGCTAAATCCATGAATCACAGAACCAGCATTAAGTTATGCTAGGTAATCTGAACGGATGTGGTCAATCGGAATTGCTTACTTTCTACGCAATCGAAATTCTGTGATATACCCTATTGGTTAAAACGCCATCTATATTGCGCATGCGTCCTATAACTCCATACTTGTACAGAAGCAATTGAACGCAAGATCCATATAGCTACCGGTCTGCGCACTATATATTTACTCTTTAACACTCAAGAATATCGACTTAATATCTTCCCTGCATCTAAAAAGCAACTAGCTTACTCGTTAACTAATTGTCTGATGGAAGTCGAAGAAGACGTCTGTCCAGCGTGTGTCAAAGCAGTAACTGACGAGGAGCCTGCATTAAATTGTGACAAGTGCAAACATTGGTTCCATCGACTGTGTTTGAGTGGTAAGTTTATGCCTTATATTCTGCATTCCATCAACTTAGCGTGTATTCACTCTTAAAATGGAAGAGGAAAAGAGGATAGAGGGGGGAGAAGGTAGAGGAGAGAGTGAAGAGGGAAAAGAGGGTAGGGGAGAGAAGGTGGGGAGAGAGGGTAGAGGGGGGAGAAGGTAGAGGAGAGAGTGAAGAGGAAAAGAGGGTAGGGGAGAGAAGGTGCAGGGAGAGGGGGTAGAGAGGAGAGAGGGTATGTGGAGAGATGATAAATTGCTGAAATTTTTTTGCTTTTTATTTTAGGAGCATCGTTCATTTCTACTGCACAGTATAAGAAATTGACGAAGAAGAGTTCTTTTACTTGATGCTGCATGATCTGCACTACTCAGGAGGTACATGTAGAGAGCGATGCTGAAGTTGAAGTTGCTGCTGCCGGTGGTGATGAGGTAGAGAGCGATGCCGAAATCGAAGTTGCTGCTGCCGGTGGTGATGAGGTAGAGAGCGATGCCGAAATCGAAGTTGCTGCTGCCGGTGGTGATGAGGTAGAGAGCGATGCCGAAATCGAAGTTGCTGCTGCCGGTGGTGATGAGGTAGAGAGCGATGCCGAAATCGAAGTTGCTGCTGCCAGTGGTAGCGAAAGTGATGAGGTAGAGAGCGATGCTGAGATCCAAGTTGCTGCTACTGCTGATTCATCGATTGAAGATCCAGACCCTCAACCAATCGCTGCTCACAATCGTCCAGAGACATTTGAGGTACTTCAAAACGCAAGCAGTAGAGGTTGAGGTTCAGTCCTTGTTGTTTCCTCAAAAGGATACAGCTATGGTTTTCACCGTAGGCGTGGTGATCACGAATACTACAGATGCACTCAGCGCAATCGACATACGCCATGCTGTGCAACCCTAAATCGCAGAGCCGGTGAAGACTTCCAACCAGGAAAAAGGAACCACTGCCATGCACCAACAGCTGATGCTTGTGCAGTACGAAAAATCATTCGAGACGTGAAGACATCAGCAGCTGCGGATGTCTTCAAATCTGCTGCGGCTCTATCTGAGGAGCGACTTCTACACAGTTATCGTTCGTCAGAGGCTAAAAACTTGCCAAATCCAGCGAATCTTGCTAGAACAGCTAATCGTTTTCGAGAAAGGCAACGGCCAGAGGAGCCAAAGACATTAAACTTTGAGCTGCAGCACGAAGCGATTCCCGATGGCTTTTACAGAAGCGATGTTTGAGTCGGTGATGGCACTGCCGTACCTGCCACGTGACGAGATTAACGAGGTGTTTGAAAGCCTCCGAGCTTCGCAAGCTGCTCAGGCAGACGAAAGACTGCAGGAACTATGCGAGTACATTGGCAGTACATGGTTGGGCGAAGGCAGCAACTGGAAAGCGGATGACATTTGCGTGTTTGGTCAGCCCATCAGGACCAACAACGACCTGGAGGGCTGGCACTATCGCCTAAACCGTAAAGCTGGGAGGCGCAACCTCCAGTTCTATCTGTTGCTGCAACTGCTCCACGAGGAAGCTATCCTGGTGCCACTCCAGGCTCACCTGCTGTCCAGAGGGGTACTGCGTCGAGAGCAGCGGCAAGGGTACCGCACAGTTCAGTCTCGTTTGTTTCGCTACTGGGCGGAACATGAACAAGGTACTCGAAGCACTCGGCGGCTGCTTAAATCCTGTGGTCGTCTCTTTAATCCGAAGTGACATGACGACTGAGCTTCACCAAAGACTACATATGTGCTAGACATATACACTAGACTGTACATGTACTAGAATCAAGGCCGGATATTTAGGGAACTATACTACTCGCGTATACCATGTACTCTTGCAGTAGCGCAACCAGAAATTTGTTGAGGGGGGCGAATCATTTGCTTGGTCCCCTTTAATTTTTTCCGACGTCCGCCAAAGGAGGGGCAACCGCCCCCCCCCCTGGTTGCGCCACTGTTACTCATTCTGATTCGTATACTCATTATATTAAATACTGTACTGTACATGTTGTATCGACTTGTGTTGACGCCTTTTTGGTGCAAATATGTGTACTGCTTCTCTGTCCTTACTAAAATACACTGCTAAATAACTGAACTATCATTCAGCTCATTATTACTATACTATCGATTCATATACTTGCACTGTACTGTAACTAATTGCTTTGAAATAGCTTGATTAAAGTTAGTAACCACAATAAATTTGTTTACGAAAATCAGACACCAAGAAAAAGCTATATAGCCTTTGACAATACATCAAAGGGGGGAGGGGGCGGGGGGCTTCAGTCCAAGTTTTGGGCGCCAACATATGTTGGCACCTCATGAGTATGAGGGGCGCCAATTTTTAAGCTAGGGGTACAAAAATGCGTAGGAGGCGAAAAATCTAGTTTAAAGGGTGCAAACTTAGGTTTTTGGGGGCTCAATAAGTTCTATCAAGCTCTATCCGCGGGTCCGCCCCTATTGGCGCTCCTTGCCTTATAGTCCCTGAATTAGCACATAACATAAACATATGTACAGTCATAAGCTACGCTATAGGTATACAGTTGTTTTCTAAACTTGTTCAATGGCTTTTAAGTATTATTTTAAGTAAGTTTACATGTACACGTAGATGTAGTACAAAAAATCTAATAATCAATTGTCATTGACTTGGGTTGAAAAATTAAAAGTATGGATAAAATTAAGTGCGCGCTGTAAATGTTATGCCTCGAAACGCACTCAAACAAAATAATAAATGCAGATAACATACGAACCTTTATTACTTTAATAAGAGTTTATATTAACAGCTATATATTTTAATATTTAACAACGAAAAATAGTCAAATCAAGTCTAAAGCTTGTCACCGAATTGACCACTGGTGTCACCGAAACGTCCCAAGTTGTCACCGAAGTTGTTGTCACCGAAATGTCTTGTCACCGAATTGACCTGGGACCAGTAAATATATATTGTAATATAATATATTGAAAAAAATACTAATCAAATTATTACTAAACTATTATACCAAGTCAAACAAAGCAAAAAGTAAAGTTAGGCTTATTAAGTTATTAAATACTTAGAACATTGCCATTGTGTCCTATATGAATTTTTTTAATATAGGCTATATATAATATCTTATACAAAGCTCTAATTTGTCAATTTTGAAAGGTTACTAATGGACTAATAATTTTGAATCTAATATTTAGTTTTAATTAGAAAAACTAAAAACTAAAAAGTTATAGTGTTTTATTTATATAGTAAAATAGTAAAGTAAAATTTATGTATTTTTGTTAGAAATTTCAAATCTTTACTTTGTAAAAAACATAGAAGTCAGTTTTGCATTAAATTGTGATAGGGTTAATATAGTTATGAAATGTCACTGTTTTTATTATTAGTAGATTACTATGTAAGGGTCCCAAATCCTAGACATTTTATAATCCTAGGATCCTAGACAAAAAATTTACCAAATCCCAAGATTTTGGGCCAATCCTAGGATTGAACAAACAAATTTACAGGACACTTTTTATTGTCCACAAAACAAATTTCTCAACCAATTTGAGCATCATTTGTGTTTCTATTTTCTATTTCTAGTGTACACTGCATTGATAAAATAGTTGAAGTTAGTTGTTTGTATATAAATACTAAACTACACCCTCTCCCCTTGGATTAGGACTATATATGCTGTGCTGGTGCTTCTCTCTGCTCCCAACATAGACCACCTCACACATAGGCTTAGACCCAGTCTCTACCCCATCCCTTTTTTCTGCCCCCTTTCCTTAGCTGCACTTGCATCTTACGGCGTGGCCTAGGCCAGTGGGCCTAGTGTCCAGGCCATTGCCACTTAGATAAAGTCTAGACTAGACCCTTAGTCTAGTAACTAGTAGTGCTTGATACAGTTGATTGATATTCTTACTGTCTTTCATTCTATAACTTCATACTCAGGTTGTAAAAATTCTCTCAAAACTGTTAAGTGCTAACTGCAAGACAAAAAATTCATTTCTAAAAAGTGTAAATTCCAATCCCATGTTTACTGGGATCCTGGACCCCTAATCCTAGGATCCCAAACACTAACAAAAAGCCAGGATCCTGGGATTCCAGGATCTTAGGATCCTGGTGATTCTGGGATCTTGGCCAACTCAACAAGCTAAATATATTGCATCTTGGATTACTACTTGCATATTCTATTCTATTTGTTCTTGTTCTGCCATGGACTACTATGCTATACTAGATAGTTTATCACAAAAGAGTTATCAATTTTATATACATAGACAACTATAGTGACTATTATTGATAATGTAATTTTTTTAAGTCACACCAAAATATAAAATATTTATACCAAAAGCCCAAAATCACTTTTTGTGCACTAATATGTACACCAAATTTCTTGAGTACTGTATACCCTAAAATTCTAAGCACACATGTCTTCTTCAAGGTGCAAGATGGTATTAATAAGGTCCAATTTCAGGATGCAATTTAGAAAGTTCATTTTTATAGCATATTTATTGCATAAAAATAACTTTAAAACCTATTTTAGGATTTTTTGCTAGCACTAGGATATATAAGATACAAAATCACATCTAAGGCCTAATTTGAAAATGCAACTTTGAAAGTCATGGTACTTTAAGTATCCCTATTGCATGTATGATTTCTGCAGTGCAATGCCATCCCAATATGCCCTTTACTATAGATAGTGTTTCTCTATAATCTCGACTCCCTTGGCCATGGAGACTACCATAAATTTTACTGAGCTGCATATCTTGTAATCTATCCTGTGATGTAAGCTATCATACTAATACCATCATTAAATCACAGCCATAAATTCCCTTGCCTGACAAATTTATCCAATCGAACGAGCTGCAATCTCAATTGCTGCATTCAGAGCCAGGGCTGACAAGTCTGACAGCCATGACCGACCCGGCTGACAGCAGCTTCCAGCAGCGCCAGCTGAAGTCCACCGCCTCCCAGTCTGTCGGCACCAGCGGCTACTCGGACGCCCCGCCGGCTGAGCCGCTGAAAGCTTCATCATCAACTCAGGCCAGGCCGGAGGCGGAGGCTGCGGCTGAACTGCCAGCCGGCTCGGAGCCGCCGCCAGCCGATTCTGGCGGCGGGCAGCAGCAGCCGGCAGACGCGGAGGACGATGACGATGAAGACGACGACCAGCGAGACGACGAAGACGAGGAGGAGGAGGAGGAGGACAAAATCATCGAGCGGTCGCACAACGAGCGCTGGGCCAAGCGGAACAACCGGCTGCCCAGGCACGCGCCCGGGGTCACCGGCTCCTACCTGGCCATCGACCAGCGGGTCGGCAAGGACGTCATCTGGAATGAGATTATACTCAAGGTGCGGCCTGATTAGCCCGGCTTTTGCCTTGCCTCCCGACCGTTTTACACCCTTTGACACCCCTTTGACGCCCTGACCTTTTGACATCCCCTCTCCCACCCTGACTGACATCCCCTCTCCCACCCTGACTGACATCCCCTCTCCCACCCTGACTGACATCCCCTCTCCCACCCTGACTGACATCCCCTCTCCCACCCTGACTGACATCCCCTCTCCCACCCTGACTGACATCCCCTCTCCCACCCTGACTCTGACATCCCCTCTCCCACCATGACTCTGACATCCCCTCTCCCACCCTGACTGACATCCCCTCTCCCACCATGACTGACATCCCCTCTCCCACCCTGACTCTGACATCCCCTCTCCCACCCTGACTCTGACATCCCCTCTCCCACCATGACTGACATCCCCTCTCCCACCATGACTCTGAAATCCCCTCTCCCACCCTGACTGACATCCCCTCTCCCACCATGACTGACATCCCCTTTCCCACCCTGACTCTGACATCCCCTCTCCCACCCTGACTGACATCCCCTCTCCCACCATGACTGACATCCCCTCTCCCACCCTGACTCTGACATCCCCTCTCCCACCCTGACTGACATCCCCTCTCCCACCATGACTGACATCCCCTCTCCCACCCTGACTGACATCCCCTCTCCCACCCTGACTCTGACATCCCCTCTCCCACCATGACTCTGACATCCCCTCTCCCACCCTGACTGACATCCCCTCTCCCACCATGACTGACATCCCCTCTCCCACCCTGACTGACATCCCCTCTCCCACCATGACTGACATCCCCTCTCCCACCCTGACTGACATCCCCTCTCCCACCCTGACTCTGACATCCCCTCTCCCACCATGACTCTGACATCCCCTCTCCCACCCTGACTGACATCCCCTCTCCCACCATGACTGACATCCCCTCTCCCACCCTGACTCTGACATCCCCTCTCCCACCATGACTCTGACATCCCCTCTCCCACCCTGACTGACATCCCCTCTCCCACCCTGTCTCTGACATCCCCGCAGGAGGAGCAGGTGAGCGAGGCGCTGCGTCACAGGTTCACCAACACGATGAAGCGGCTGAACAGGAAGCACCACCCCAACATGGTGCGCTACCTTGACTACTGGATCACCGAGCTGGAGGACCGGGGCGCCAAGCTCGTGCTTATCACCGAGCGCACCGAGGAGGGCACCCTGAAGCAGTTCATGAGCAACACAACCCGAAGCCGGGCGATCTGGCAGCGCTGCATGGCCAACCTGCTGTCTGTGCTCAAGTTCTTTCTTGAGCTGGGCCTCACCCACGGCAATCTGACCAGCGAGACCATCCACTACCAGCAGAAGAGCGGCAATCTGAAGGTGAGCTAGCGGCTGAGAACCTTTTAAGCTAGATAAGGGTTGGTTCGAGAATGACAACAGTTGTGGGTCAAGGGTCGGATTAGGTAGATTGGTGACTGACCAAAGGGTCGGATTAGGTAGATTGGTGAATGACCAAAGGGTCGGATTAGGTAGATTGGTGAATGACCAAAGGGTCGGATTAGTTAGATTGGTGAATGACCAAAGGGTCTGATTAGGTAGATTGGTGAATGACCAAAGGGTCGGATTAGTTAGATTGGTGACTGACCAAAGGGTCGGATTAGGTAGATTGGTGAATGACCAAAGGGTCGGATTAGGTAGATTGGTGACTGACCAAAGGGTCGGATTAGGTAGATTGGTGAATGACCAAAGGGTCGGATTAGGTAGATTGGTGACTGACCAAAGGGTCGGATTAGGTAGATTGGTGACTGACCAAAGGGTCGGATTAGGTAGATTAGTGACTGACCAAAGGGTCGGATTAGGTAGATTGGTGACTGACCAAAGGGTCGGATTAGGTAGATTGGTGACTGACCAAAGGGTCGGATTAGGTAGATTGGTGAATGACCAAAGGGTCGGATTAGGTAGATTGGTGACTAACCAAAGGGTCGGATTAGGTAGATTAGTGACTGACCAAAGGGTCGGATTAGGTAGATTAGTGACTGACCAAAGGGTCGGATTAGGTAGATTGGTGACTGACCAAAGGGTCGGATTAGGCAGATTGGTGACTGACCAAAGGGTCGGATTAGGTAGATTGGTGACTGACCAAAGGGTCGGATTAGGTAGATTGGTGACTGACCAAAGGGTCGGATTAGGCAGATTGGTGACTGACCAAAGGGTCGGATTAGGCAGATTGGTGACTGACCAAAGGGTCGGATTAGTTTGATTGGTGACTGACCTAAGGGTCGGATTAGGTAGATTGGTGACTGACCAAAGGGTCGGATTAGGTAGATTGGTGAATGACCAAAGGGTCGGATTAGGTAGATTGGTGACTGACCAAAGGGTCGGATTAGGTAGATTGGTGACTGACCAAAGGGTCGGATTAGGTAGATTGGTGACTGACCAGTTGTGAATCGTGGTTCAGACGTGGCCGCTGACGGGTGTCACTGATTCGCACCCGCACTCAGGTGGGCACGATGGCCATGGACGACCTGCTGAACCCGAAGGCGAACCGTGACCGGTCCAAGTTCGTGACCGTGAAGCACTACCTGGCCCCCGAGTACGCGGACGCCGCCTGCAAGATCACCCCCGCGGTGGACATCTACGCACTTGGAGTCATCGCTCTTGAGCTGGCCGTCTGGGAGCGGAAGGACGACCTGATCCCCAACTCGGAAGACCGCATTGAGGCCATGCTGCGGAAGGTGAGCAGCCCCGTCACCAAGGACTTCATCAAAGGCTGCCTGCACACGGACCCGGGCCAGCGGCACACCTGGTGGCACCTGTACAGACACCCCGCCGTGTTCGTAGTGCCCAAGCTGGACGTCTTCGCTGCCAGGGCCTACATCGGCCACCTGCCGCCCAACCTGGACCACAAGGCCATGCGGGAGCAGCTGGACCAGATGCTGGAGAGGTCAGTGCGGTTGGCTCTGTTGCAGTGCGATCAGTGACAGTGAGTGCTAGATCAGTGTCAGTGAGTGATAGATCAGTGACAGTGAGTGCTAGATCAGTGGCAGTGAGTGCTAGATCAGTGTCAGTGAGTGCTAGATCAGTGTCAGTGAGTGCTAGATCAGTGTCAGTGAGTGCTAGATCAGTGTCAGTGAGTGCTAGATCAGTGACAGTGAGTGATAGATCAGTGACAGTGAGTGCTAGATCAGTGTCAGTGAGTGCTAGATCAGTGGCAGTGAGTGCTAGATCAGTGTCAGTGAGTGCTAGATCAGTGTCAGTAAGTGCTAGATCAGTTGCACATGTCGCCGCCTTCGCCAGGTTCGAGAACGACACGGTGATGGTGGAGATGCGGAGAGCCGGCCAGGTGCGTGAGCGGCTGTACAAGGACCTGATCTGCCACACGCTGAACTGCAAGTTCTTGGAAGACGTTAAGAACGGCTTCCACCCGATCTTTGGCTTCGGCGATCGCGACGAGGTGCACATGCTCGACGGCAAGCCGCACCTGAAGCGGCCGAAGGACCCGGCCAGGACGCTGTCTGACGCTGTCTACTGCCGCTGCTCGGAGGCCTCGGACTACACCAGCCTGGCCTCGGCCACCACCGCCGCTTCCTCCGGCCAGGGGGCGTCGACAGCGTCGCCGGCGGCTTTGAGGTCTCCGGCGGCTGCGTCCTTGTCAGCAGCAGCGGCCAGCCAATCATGAGCGGCGGCATCTCCCTTGCTGGCGGCGCGGGCGCCGGCGGCATTGACGAAGCAGCGACGCCCGCGACGGCGGGCGGACAGGGCATGCTGGGCAACCGCTGCGCCACCTGGCCCGGCTCCGTTGCGGAGGAGGACATTGCGCAGGTGAGACATCTGAGACTTGACTCTCCTCCGAATATCTCACCTGAGACTTGACTCTCCTCCGAATATCTCACCTGAGACTTGACTCTCCTCCGAATATCTCACCTGAGACTTGACTCTCCTCCGAATATCTCACCTGACACTTGACTCTCCTCCGAATATCTCACCTGAGACTTGACTCTCCTCCGAATATCTCACCTGAGACTTGACTCTCCTCCGAATATCTCACCTGACACTTGACTCTCCAAATATCTCACCTGAGACTGGACTCTCCAAATATCTCACCTGAGACTTGACTCCGAATATCTGACCTGAGACTTGACTCTCCAAATATCTCACCTGAGGCTTGACTCTGCGAATATCTCTCCTGAGACTTGACTCTCCAAATATCTCTCCTGAGATCTGACCCTCAGTGACAGTGACATCCCTCTGTTTGCCGCAGCTAATCTCCATGGAGACCAAAAGCTCTTGAGCTGTCTCATTTAAGATTAATCCATCTCAATGAATCTCTCCTGAGATCTCTACATGTAGATCCGCTGCAACTGAGATATTGACTCAGCCATCTGATAGCAGTTGTCTCATTCACCCGCCACCACCGCAGAAGTCCGCAGCCGCCGTGGCCATCGTGCCGTGTCTCGGCAGCGGCAGCGCCGCGGTCGCAGAGCACGCCGGCGGCGGTGGCGTTGGCTGCGTCCCCGTCGACAGCGGTGCTGCCGGTGGCGCCATGCCTGGTGCCGCAACGAACGGCGCCGATGTCACGGACTCTGCAGCAGCAGCTTCATTGGCCGCGCCTCAGGCCGCTGTCGCCTCCGCTAACGAAGTCATCGAGACGGCCGCGGCAGCGCCAGCCGTCGACGCCTCCGCCTCGGCCGCCGCGGCTGCTAACGCCGGCGAGCTGATCGACGACGAGGTCGAAGACGAGGATGAAGAAGAGGCTGAGGACGGCAAGCGTTCGCTGCTGGACCTGCGCGAGTTGGAGCGGCTGCACGGCCCGCCGGCCCAGGACAGGCAGGAGAGCCTGCAGTTCCTGGACACCGAGCTGCAGTACATCGGACTCGGCCGCTGGAACTGCCATCTGAAGGTCTGGTTTGACGAGCGGCACATCCTGCGCAACGTGAATGTGCAGCTGACTGAGCAGCGCTACTGCCAGCCCAGGGCCATCGCCAGGCAGTTTGTGGAAGACCAGGTGGGTGGCAACCTGCGCTACTCGGCTGGGGTGTTCCTCAGTATCCAAGAGGAGTTTTATCCCAAGTATCCCATGGCTTTTGATCCCAATAATCGCAGGGATTCTGATCCCAAATATCCCAGGGATTCTGATCCCAAATATCCCAAAGATTCTGATCCCAAATATCCCAAGGATTCTGATCCCAAATATCCCAGGGATTCTGATCCCAAATATCCCAAAGATTCTGATCCCAAATATCCCAAGGATTCTGATCCCAAATATCCCAAAGATTCTGATCCCAAATATCCCAGGGATTCTGATCCCAAATATCCCAAAGATTCTGATCCCAAATATCCCAGGGACTCTGATCCCAAATATCCCAGAGACTCCGATCCCAAATATCCCAAAGATTCTGATCCCAAATTCCCAGGGACTCTGATCCCAAATATCCCAGGGACTCTGATCCCAAATATCCCAGGGACACTGATCCCAAATATTCCAAGTGTTCCGAACCCTGCCTCCCAAAATCCAGCATCCCGATGCAGCCAGCCGCACTTCCGACTCTCCTCCCCTCGCCCGCAGGTGTGCGGCACTCAGGACGAAGAGGCCCTGGCCAGGCGCATCGCATTCGCATTCCTGGGCCATCCGACTCAAAACGGGCGGGTCCGCGACTACCAGGAGCTGTGCACCAAGCTCGGCTGGGCCCAGCCGCCCAGCCCGCAGCCGCAGCCTCAGCAGCAGTTGGACACGCAGAGCAGCAGCGAGCGGACGGGCACCTCCCGCCAGGCCAGCCGTGACTACCCGGCCGGCGGCGGCGGCAATGGCGGCGGCGCTGGCAGCTCTGGCGGCGGCAACAACCGGGGCTCGCCGCCCGTGTCCGCCGCGCCCACTGCCGCCGCTCCTCCCACCGCCGCTGCCGCCCCCGCTGCCGCCCCGACCGTCGCCCCTGCCACCGTCGCCGCAGCTCCAGGCCAGCCGCAGAATCCGCTGCTCTCGCACCAGCTGGACTGCGACCTGCTCAGCAGGAAGCTGGACGCGCTGGCCAAGCAGAGGCAGGAAGCGGAGGAGCGGCAGCGGCTGCGGGACTGCACCTACGAGAGGATCTGCGCCGGGCCGAGGCAGCCGAACCACGACGATGTCGACTGCGTGCTGGTGCCGGTGGAGGCCCCGCCTAGCGAGCTGTTCTGGGGCTGCGGCCCCACCTGCCGGTCCTACAGGAGTGCCGGTGGCATGACAAGTGAGGGGCTTGGTTGCTGCGGAAGTGGGACCGGAAATTCTTGCCGTGTAGTGTAATCTGAGGTTCTTGTCATGTATTGTGACATTTTTGTCATGTAATCTGAGGTTCCTGTCATGTATTGTGACATTCTTGTCATGTAATGTGACATTCTTGTCATGTAATGTGACATTCTTGTCATATAATCTGACATTCTTGTCATGTAATCCGACATTCTTGTCATGTAATGTGACATTCTTGTCATGTAATGTGACATTCTTGTCATATAATCTGACATTCTTGTCATTTAATCTGAGATTCTTGTCATGTAATCTGAGATTCTTGACATGCGTTCCAAGATTCGTGTCATGTAATCTGAGGTTCTTGTCATGTAATCAGGCATCTTGTCTGCGATTCCTGTGGTGTTGTCAGTATGCCATAACTGTCATTATTACATTTCATCTCCTGACATCTTTGCCATCCTAAATTCTCAAGTCATCAATGCACAAGCGGTCAGAATCATAGAAACTCCCTATTCGCTATCGCCTGCCGCAGGTGCGACTACCTGAGCAGGTCTGACCTGCCCAACTACCTGACGGCCCGATGCTACCACTGCAGGGAGCAGCTGGCCAAGGAGTCCGGCGTTGACGCCTTCACCCTGTGGTGGCTGCACTCGCAGAACCGAGTGCCCTATCCCTACTTCCTGCAGGTTAGAGCTCGGCTTTGTTTGCTCTGACCTTTTCAGCTGACCCACAAGTCGTTTGAGCCAGCTGATCACTCACTGATCCAACAACCAGCTGATCCAACATCCAGCTGACCCACCATTCAGCTGACCCACCATCCATCTGACCCACTGACCCACCATTCAGCTGACCCACTGACCAAACATCTAGCTGACCCACTGACCCACCATCCAGCTGACCCAACATCCAGCTGACCCACCATCCAGCTGACCCACCATTCAGCTGACCCACCATTCAGCTGACCCACCATCCATCTGACCCACTGACCAAACATCTAGCTGACCCACTGACCCACCATCCAGCTGACCCACTAATCCCACCATCCAGCTGACCCACTAATCCCACCATCCAGCTGACCCACTGACCCACCATCCAGCTGACCCACTGACCCACCATCCGGCTGACCCACTGACCCAACATCCAGCTGACCCACTGACCCACCATCCAGCTGACCCACTAATCCCACCATCCAGCTGACCCACTGACCCACCATCCAGCTGACCCACTGACCCACCATCCGGCTGACCCACTGACCCAACATCCAGCTGACCCACTGACCCACCATCCGGCTGACCCACTAATCCCACCATCCAGCTGACCCACTAATCCCACCATCCAGCTGACCCACTGACCCACCATCCAGCTGACCCACTGACCCACCATCCGGCTGACCCACTGACCCAACATCCAGCTGACCCACTGACCCACCATCCAGCTGACCCACTAATCCCACCATCCAGCTGACCCACTGACCCACCATCCAGCTGACCCACTGACCCACCATCCGGCTGACCCACTGACCCAACATCCAGCTGACCCACTGACCCACCATCCAGCTGACCCACTAATCCCACCATCCAGTTGACCCACTGACCCACCATCCAGCTGACCCACTGACCCACCATCCAGCTGACCCACTGACCCACCATCCGGCTGACCCACTGACCCAACATCCAGCTGACCCACTGACCCACCATCATGCTGACCCACTAATCCCACCATCCAGCTAACCCACTGACCCACCATCCAGCTGACCCACTGACCCACCATCCGGCTGACCCACTGACCCAACATCCAGCTGACCCACTGACCCACCATCCAGCTGACCCACCATCCAGCTGACACACTGACCCACCATCCAGCTGACCCACTAACCCCACCATCTAGCTGACCCACTGGCCTACAAACCAGCTGACCTACTGACCTACCATCCAGCTGACCCACCATCCAGCTGACCCACTGACCCACCATCCAGCTGACCCACCATCCAGCTGACGAACTGACCCACCAACCAGCTGACCCACTGACCCACCAACCAGATGATCGACTAACCCCACCATCAAGCTGACTCACTGACCCACCATCCAGCTGACCTACTGCCTCCCTGACCCGCCAACTCAGGTTCGCTTCGGCTACCCGCTGGAGCCGGTGACCCAGGAGGACATTCGCTACGAGTGCCGATTCCGTGGCCGCCGGCCCTGCCGCTGCCTCCGGGACAAGCGCACCGGCCGGGTCCTGGAGCTGCCGCCGTGCACCGAGTTCCCAGAGGACTACGTCAGCGATGGCGAGGACCCCGCCGCCGCAGCCGCCGCCACCACCAAAATCGAAGCGCCCGCAGGTCGCGGAGGCGCCAGGCGGGGAGGCGGCGGGCAACAAAAGTCCAGCGTGACCTCCCGCTGCTGGATCTCCCGCTACATGGAGGAGAGGAAGCGGCGGCAGCGGCGAAACTCGAGCTGCGCCGGCTGGCAGCAGTTCTACGGCCACCGGAAGCACAACTCTTTCTGACGCGTCTTTCTGCTCGCGGACTCCGCCTGGATTCTCAATTCTGATGGCTTTGCCTGCATTGTTAGAATCTTTTCTCCTTTTTAATGAATATCTGTTTCACTGTTTGTTCCCAATTCAAGCTGCACAGTGACAAAGCAATTACCCTGGGCCTGGGTAATCTCTTCCTTCCATCCCTAATCTCATCGCACGGATCCCAAATCCCATCGCACAGATCCCGAAAAATAACGCACAGATCCAAAATCCCATCGCACAGATCCCAAAACCCCTCACACAGATCCCAAGTCCCATCGCACAGATCCCAAATCCCATCACACAGATGCCAAATCCCATCGCACAGATGCCAAATCCCATCGCACAGATCCCAAATCCCATCACACAGATGCCAAATCCCATCGCACAGATCCCAAATCCCATCACACAGATCCCAAATCCCATCGCACAGATCCCAAGTCCCATCGCACAGATCCCAAATCCAATCACACAGATCCCAAATCCCATCGCACAGATCCCAAATCCAATCACACAGATCCCAAATCCCATCGCACAGATCCTAAATCCAATCACACAGATCACAAATCCCATCGCACGGATCCCAAGTCCCATCACACAGATCCCTAATCCCATCGCACGGATCCCAAGTCCTATCACACAGATCCCAAATCCCATCGCACATATCCCAAATCCCATCACACAGATCCCAAATCCCATCACACAGATCCCAAAACCCCTCACACAGATCCCAAATCCCATCGCACAGATCCCAAATCCCATCGCACAGATCCCAAATCCCATCACACAGATCCCAAATCCCATCGCACAGATCCCAAATCCCATCGCACAGATCCCTAATCCCATCGCACAGATCCCGAATCCCATCGCACAGATCCCAAATCCCATCGCACAGATCCCTAATCCCATCGCACAGATCCCGAATCCCAGCACTAGCAGATCACTGTCGCAGTTTGCATTACTTTAAATTCCAATTCAGAGTTGAATTCTGGTGCACTTGGCAATCGCATATTCCCTGTAATGCCTGTAATGCCTGTAATGTCTGTTATTAGGAGAGCTTCTTGTTTCTCTGTTACGCAGCCTTGCCAGCTTCCTGCAAATTCCAGTTTGTTTAATTTAGTATAGCCTTGGACTATGCTATTAATTATTCACCAGCAATCACTGATCTGCCTATTCATGTTTGATTAATAAATTTTATTCCGCTCCGTGAGAGATTTTCGCTTTTATTTTGTTTCAAATCGCCCCCCCCCTCGCTTCGAATTCGAGCTCGCGACCTTCAGCCCCGAGGGAGCTTCGCAGTCTGCCTGCATTTCCTTGCGACCGCTTGAATCTCACCGGTTGCTCATCTCTTCCCTTCAGCTCTCTGCACTCTCGCCATCTCACAGGTGTCTCATTATCTTCACCCTCACACCCCGTCTCACCCCATCTCTCACCCTACCTCTCAATCTCTCCCAGTTTGTCAGTCTCTCCCTCTCTTCCTCCCCTCTCCTTTTCTGCATCTCATCCTCCTCACCCTCCCTCTCGTTCTCTCACCCTCCCTCTCGTTCTCTCACCCTCCCTCTCGTTCTCTCACCCTCCCTCTCGTTCTCTCACTCTCACTCTCGTTCTCTCACCCTCCCTCGTTCTCTCACCCTCCCTCTCGTTCTCTCACCCTCCCTCTCGTTCTCTCACCCTCCCTCTCGTTCTCTCACCCTCCCTCTCGTTCTCTCACCCTCCCTCTCGTTCTCTCACCCTCCCTCTCGTTCTCTCACCCTCCCTCTCGTTCTCTCACTCTCCTTCTTTCACTCAGCCTTTGATTTTCTCCCCCAGGCTTCCTCTCCACCTCCTCACCCTGCTTCCCCCTACAGCCCTCCATCAATGCAAGCAGCCTCATCCCGGGTCGCCAGAGCTTCAAAGGATTTCCTACAGAAGGATTTTCTGTCTCTATTCTGCATGGCTTTGCCGCTAACCAACCGCATGGCTTTCACATTGGCTCATTATTCGAGTTCGCCCCAGGGTATCGCAATTCGCCCAGTCCGCTGTTCATCGCTGGCAGGTGGTTTTTTAAAGTTCTCCCAGCCCTTTTGATTGCCACGAATTCAAGCATTCTCACGGATTGGTTGGGGCTGAAGTTCGAATTGAACACCTGTTTGTTTCTCGCTTGCCAGTTTAGTGGTTTGTGCTGAGCATCTCCCACAGCACCCCGTTGCCTGCTGTATGCTAAATATTTGTTTCAACTGGAATAACACCGGAACTGATCGGGGCGGGCGTCGCTGGAGGACGCAGCCGCTGCAGGTTTTAAATGCCCTCTTGGCGTTGCAGCCAAGCAACCCGCTCTGCTTTTGGTCTTGTTTGGTCTGCTTTGTTATTTGACTGGGTAAAGCCACAGATGCTAGAATAGTTAGAATAATTAATAGTTATTCTAGTATCCGAGGGTAAAACTAGGCTAATAATGGCCAGGGGCAGACTGCAGACCAGTACACAGCTAAACTACAGACCAGTACACAGCTAAACTACTTACCATCTTGATATACAGCTAAACTACAGACCAGGACACACCTCAACTGCAGACCAGTACACAGCTAAACTGCAGACCAGTACACAGCTGAACTGCTCGAACTCAGTCTACACACATCTACAGAACCTGAGTTATTTAGATGAGCAGCGCCAGTGAAAGAAGCTGAAATTCAGAGTCGCGGTTACCATTTGAATTTTTGGGATGCTCGAGGAAAAATGGCCTGCGAGATTCGCGACCAGCTGACATTGTTTAATCGCGTCTGTCTCAGACCGGGACTTGCGTCAGGGATCAGTCTGTCAAGTCTCTCAGATAGACCTCTTGAATGAAGGATTTGGGCTGTTATTCAATCTTCAGGTGCGATCGATCAGATTCTCAGTTCAACTGTACTGCTAGCTTCCATGGGGCCGCCGCTTCAAACCCGCTGGCACCAGCTGTCCAGCAGCGCGAACTCGGACTGGTTGAGCACTCGAGTGCTCAGACCGAAGCAGGAGATGCTGCCCTGGATGGAGAATCCACTGACAGGGAAGCCTCCCAGCTGCAGGCATTGGAAATTCGCAGTGCTGAGGCCGGATTTCGATTTTGTGTCATCCAGACTGGCAGCGCGGCTGCTCCCGTTGAAGAAGAAGCTGACAGCCCGGTCCGTGTCGTAGGAGACCCCGGTGGAGACCAGGGCGGCTGAGCTGCTCTTGCTGTACACGGTGCCGGAATTGTAGAGGTAGGATTTTCCGTCAGCGGGCCAGAACACCTGGTGCCAGGTTTCTCCTTTGTGAGTGTACAGGTCGTGAGCCACGGATGTCCAGGATGTTCCGGTGCAGTGCCGGAATGCTGCGTAGGTGCCGCTGCAGTTTGGAGAGGGTTTGGGACTCTCAGCCCCATTCGCACAAAGGTCTCACTGCGGTGCACAGGATCTGGGACTCTCAGCCCCATTCGCACAAAGGTCTCACTGCGGTGCACAGGATCTGGAACTCTCAGCCCCATTCGCACAAAGGTCTCACTGCGGTGCACAGGATCTGGGACTCTCAGCCCCATTCGCACAAAGGTCTCACTGCGGTGCACAGGATCTGGAACTCTCAGCCCCATTCGCACAAAGGTCTCACTGCGGTGCACAGGATCTGGGACTCTCAGCCCCATTCGCACAAAGGTCTCACTGCGGTGCACAGGATCTGGGACTCTCAGCCCCATTCGCACAAAGGTCTCACTGCGGTGCACAATGACTCAGCAAGAGCCCGAGCTCTGCTCGAACTTTCATTGCCTCAGAGGCGACTCACTCGATGTCCAGCGGGTGCTTGGCCCGGACGAAGAAGGAGAACTTGTTGCCCTTGTTGACCACCGTCTCGAAGCCGGGCGTCTCCGCCATCAGGAAGGAGTCCGGGCTCTGCACAAAGTGCGCACCAGAACCGTTCACCACCGTGGCGTTGCCGCTCCTCAGCCGGTGCTGGCACGGGTCGGCGACGTTCTCGAGGCCGTGGCTGGCGAACCTGTAGAGCAGCTTGAGGCCGAGCTTGCCGACGATCGGGTCCGCAGAGGATCGCCCTGGAGTGGCTGCGGTGGTCAGGGGGGATTTGCAAAGCATTCGGAAGGAACAAAGGAAATTCAGCAATAGAATTCCAGCTCACGGACGCTACCTGCTCTGAAGGAGTCGCAGGGTCCGTCGCTCCACAGCGCCAGTCCCTCGCACGTGGAGTTGCCATGGTAACAGAGACCGGCTGTCCGGTTGAAGTGGAACAGGTCGCAGTCCGGCCTGCTGCTGCACGCAGCGCCGCAGCGAATTTTCGACTTCTCGGCTCGGGCGGGCAGCGCGGAGAGCCGCGGGCACAGGGCGGTCGCTTTGAACTGCCGGCTGGTGGAGAGGCCGGGGCAGCCCTGCAGCAGCTGCAGGATGACGGCGCAGCACAGGAGGAGCTCGCGGCCGGGACTCATGGCTGCAGTGCGGGCGGGCGGAGCGGCGAGTCGGGGCGAGTCAGCAGGCCTTTAAATCGGCTGCCGCCCAGCCAGTCAGCGCAGGATTTGCTTGAAAGGCCCGCCAACAGAAACTTCTAGGAGAGAAGTTTTTTGAATCGAAGCTTCTCCTAATGGCAGTCGTCAGGCAAACAGTTGCTGAGGAAAATGGGACTGCTCAAGCTGATTGTCCTCCGGTGCGCAAGAATCGCATCGATTTGCTGACACTGCGAGCCCCGGCGGGGCTTCCTGTAACGGGATCAGCGTCAATTCCGATGGAGGCCACTTTTTGTTTGCTCAATCGAAGGAGCAGAGATGGCTCGAAGTCACCTTCGTGGGGAGGGTTCTGCAGGCCTGCTTTTTCGGGCAGCTTTTTGTTGTCAGCTCGAGAGAAAGATCGTCATAATGGTGTCTTGAATACCGCAACTGTCCTGGCACAGAAGCGTCCATTAGCCGCGGGCTGTCGAGCTTGGGGCAGGTAGAAATAAGTGATGCTACCAGGTTTTTAAGGGGCAGGTTTTATGTTTTTTGCATCGGCAAAAGATGCGTCTTTTCTGTTAGAAATGCTGCTTGTTTCCGTGAAAGCTTTTTGCGGGTGCAGAGAACAGCCTCCACTCGGATGGCTGCGAAAACAGCCGTCATCAGAAGGTATGGCTTCATCCCATTGTCGAAGAAAGCTGAGCGTGTCGGTTAAACTTACACTGTTACTGAATGTATCCAAACTGAAATGAAGAGGTGCATATCTGTGTCGTGCGTATGAATTACTACGAAGGTGCGTCACTTACATGTAGGGGCAGTCTAGTTGAGTGTCAGTCTCTTGGTGAGCGACAGCGTCTCTTAGTTCAACGTCAGTTTCTTAGTAAGCGTCACTGTCACTTGGTAAGCGTCACTGTCTCTTGATAAGCGTCACTGTCTCTCTTGATAAGCGTCACCGTCTCTTGATAAGCGTCACTGTCTCTCTTGATAAGCGTCACCGTCTCTTGATGAGCGTCACTGTCTCTCTTGGTAAGTGTCACTGCCTCTTGGTAAGCGTCACTGTCTCTTGGTAAGCGTCACTGTCTGTTGGTAAGCGTCACTGTCTCTTGGTAAGCGTCACTGTCTCTTGGTAAGCGTCAGTCTTTTGGTGAGTGTCAATGTCTCTTGTGAGCGTCACTGTCTCTCTTGTGAGCGCCACTGTCTCTCTTGTGAGCGTCACTGTCTCTCTGGTGAGCGTCACTGTCTCTCTTGGTGAGCGTCACTGTCTCTTGGTAACTGTCACTGTCTCTTGGTAAGCGTCACTGTCTCTTGGTAAGCGTCACTGTCTCTTGGTAAGCGTCACTGTCTCTTGGTAAGCGTCACTGTCTCTCGGTAAGCGTCACTGTCTCTTGGTAAGCGTCACTGTCTCTTGGTAAGCGTCACTGTCTCTCGGTAAGCGTCACTGTCTCTTGGTAAGCGTCACTGTCTCTTGGTAAGCGTCACTGTCTCTTGATAAGCGTCACTGTCTCTTGTTGAGCGTCACTGTCTCTCTTGGTAAGTGTCACTGCCTCTTGATGAGCGTCACTGTCTGTCTTGGTAAGTGTCAGTGTCTCTTGATGAGCGTCACTGTCTGTTGGTAAGCGTCACTGTCTCTTGGTGAGTGTCACTGTCTCTTGTGAGCGTCACTGTCTCTCTTGTGAACGTCACTGTCTCTCTTGGTGAGTGTCACTGTCTCTTATGAGCGTCACTGTCTCTCTTGGTGAGCGTCACTGTCTCTTGGTAAGCGTCACTGTCTCTTGATAAGCATCATTGTCTCTCGGTATAAGCGTCACTGTCTCTTGGTGAGCGTCACTGTCTCTCTTGGTACGTGTCACTGTGTTGTATCCCCCTTCCTCGCTGGCACGGCCGGGTTGGGCGACGGGTAGCGGTGTCGGGGTTCGGGTACTAGACTGCCCAGGGCTTACGAGCTCGATCGGCGACCCCGAGGCGTACGGACACTTCGGGGGGAGGTCAAGGTTGAGAAGTCGAGAGAGAGGGGAGGGGCGGCTGTGGGCGGGCGGCCACTCGACAGCCTGGTGAGTCAAGGAAGAGAGAGAGGGCTGCGGGCGGTCGGCCACTCGACAGCCTGGTGAGTCAAGGAAAAGAGAGAGGGCTGTGGGCGGGCGGCCACTCGACAGCCTGGTGAGTCAAGGAAGAGAGAGAGGGCTGCGGGCGGTCGGCCACTCGACAGCCTGGTGAGTCAAGGAAAAGAGAGAGTGAGAGAGAGAGAGATCAGGAGAGCGACCCCGAGGAACACAGGCAATTGTCTCGACAGCTTACCGGGCCGGGTCGATTATAGCACTCATACACGGGAAGGCCGATCGATTGCAATAAATTGAGTCTTCGCAGTAAGAGACCGTCTCTACGGTTGATCGCTGGTCACGTTCGTTTATTTATCGCGGTGGGCGCAAATGGGCGCAGGCACGGTGAGAAAAGGGGCGGGGTCTGAGCGTCGCCTTAAATAACGAGTAAAAAGGGGCAGGGGCGCAAACAAGGGGGGGGGAGAAAGGGCTTAAACAATGGAGCTGATTGACAGCTGATTGGCTGCGGCGAGGGGAGGGTGGAAGCGCGCACGGCCAGGGAGAGGGAGAGAGAGCAGAGGCCCAGCCAATCAGCACGGCTAGCCAAAGGGCTAAACAGCCAAGGCGAGAGAGAGAGAGAAAGAGAGCAGAGGCTCAGCCAAAGGGCTCATAGCTCCAGACTGGCTTGAGCCGGGGGGGGGGGGTAACAATAATCAACTACCAAAGTCAACAACTATCAAAGTGCACTTGCACCAGGGGAGCACTGTGACACAGGTCACAACAACTGTTTCTTGGTAAGTGTCACTGTCTCTTGGTAAGTGTCACTGTCTTTTGGTAAGTGTCACTGTCTCTTGATAAGCGTCATTGTCTCTCGGTATAAGCGTCACTGTCTCTCTTGGTGAGCGTCACTTTTGGCGTCACTGTCAAATGCTTACAGTAGGTATGTACATGAGATGCCTTCTCCAAGAGGTCGCTAGAAGGAAGCTAACGTCATTCCTTTAGTGTGAGCAATTTGATTGCAGAATCATTGGAAAACCCACCCCTATTACAAGAAAAGTGAGCAGGTTAGGCAGATTAGACCTGATTAGGCGGGTCAAGTCCCACAAGTTGCCTTCTTGCAATACTCCGATCAGCCACGCTGCCGCATCCTTCGCAATGGAAAGATGATGTTAAGTTTTTGTGACTGTTTTGTCGGTCTCTTAGAAAATTATTTAAACTTAAGCTCCGACAGTATAATGTCGGTTTTGTTCCTAAAAAGATCTAAATATTTTGGTTGAAGAAAATTTGCGATGCTACTATGAGTAATCAGTAGGTTGCAAGGCACATTGATGCTTTCCAGACAGTTTCCTAGCTATAAAAAACAATTTACTGAATCCGAAGCTCGATGTTTCTTCATCACAGTGAACTGCGAGCCTGTGGGTGAGTCGATCGTCGTAGACAGGAGGTTCGAATTTCAATGTTCGCTTCAAAGTAAAGGAAATCGAATATTTATACGCTCGTAAAAAAGTAAGATACCCGAAAGCTGGAGCTATATAAGTTTGATGGAATATTTATAATACGCAAGTTCCTCTTTGTCCTGAATCAGGAATTGTGGCAACTTGAGACGACAGAATTTCGTTATTAAAAGCGGTTACCGACTATACAAGTGCTGGATAGGCACAGTTGCAGATTAGGGACTTCGCAGCCATTCCGCACTGAGTGGGCAAAACTGGCGAGACATGCAGGCTGTTCCTTCCGTCTATATGCCTTCCCTCTGAGCTGTATGGCGTTGCCATGGAAACAAGGTGTATTTGTCTTTGCAGCCCTCGCCCCCGCTTCTCCTACCCTGAGCTCCCCGCGCTTGTAGCCAGTGGGAGCTGCAGCGGCACGGCTGCCACACGGCAGGTGCTCTATATAGACAGCTGCTCGCACGCTGGGGCTCAGAGTGCAGCTTCAGGCAAAAGCGGAGAACAAAGCAGATCCGTCCGTCAGCAGCAGCACCAGCTGACAGACAGTAATTGAACCGGGTCACGGGAGCAGTCCGACTGACAGGTGAGGTTGGTGAGCAGTACTTTTTTAATAGGCTTCCACTGTGTCTGCAGATGCTTAGATATTAATAAGCTCTGTTTAATACGTAGATTTGACCCCGATTAACCCTTCTAAAAATGTTGCGAAAGACTCGCAGAATTCGATTGATGACACGGTGTACCCGCGTGTCCTGACTGTGTGGCAAAGTCGGACATGCCCACTCTAATACTGCTTGTTTGGGGGGGGGGGCTGGTCTTCGCAAGCGAACGATGGAATCGAGCTTGGACCTTGAAACTAAGATAGCAATCTAGCACACCCATTTATACCGGATCACCTCAAAAACTATTTTCTCAACTGACCTTGCACGCCAGTGTCGCGTGCACTCAGCTCGATGAAGAAACCAGTCTCAACCGCATTCCCCTCTGTGCAAGCTCGCACATCGCCTCATGCGCCCATTTTGCCTATCGCTTTTCGCTCTTTCATCTCGTTTATTAAAAAGACCGAAACGAGCCCTGGAAGCGGCACCAGAGATGGACAACGCAACTTATTACGGTGAGTGGATTCGCTTATCTCACTGAAAGCATTCAACTGCTGCTGTAAAGCAATGGCTGTTGTTGTGCACTACGGGCATCACTCAAGTCAATTGTCCCCTTGTCTGTTTTGCTATATAATACATTTCCATATGTGATATGTTGACTGCAGAGAAAAAGTACAGCTTGTTCTTTGTATTTGCTGGGGCACTTGCCGCACTGTTTGCCGTTACAAAACACCGTCTGGGAATCGTTGTGCAGCCAGTGGCTGTGCTTGCAGAGTTGAAAACCTTAATTCAATAAAGAACTGTAGCTACAGCCTACAGGTCCGTAATTCCCGAATTCCGAGAGCTGCACGTAGTTTCTGTCTGCTCCAAGCGGATGCACAACTTGCATGTGTTTTCACTCGCTCGCGGATTTCTAGACGCATGCAACTGCCAAGTGGCCTTGCCCATCACAACAGAGCAGTCACTGCCGTTTACCAAACAAATCACCGCGCTTGCCAATTAATGACTTTAGCAAAAAAACATTTGCCTTCCCTCTGAGTCATTTGAGCTGCGAGCAACAAACATGTCAGACGCGCACCAATTAGTGACCTGGCCTTTGTTGCCGCACAAGACCAACCCTTTGAGTCGCGCCATCGCGGTGGCGGTGAATTGGCGCAAAAACCCGAGGAGAAACTGCAGCTAAAAAGCTTCCTTTCCTTTCTTCCCGTCAATTCCGCAGACACAGCGGTGTCCATGGAGAGCAACAAGGTGCAGCCGGCACCTGCCTACCCCAACGGGCAGCAGCAGTCCACAGCCATGGCCATGCAGCCAGTGGACCAGCAGCACCAGCACCACCACCATCACCACCACCACGGCGGCAGGCACGAGGCGCCGTGGATGGAGAAGCCCGGCGCGTCATCAAACTCGCGCAGCTGCCCGCCCGGACTGGAGTACCTGAGCACTCTGGACCAGGTGCTGATCAAGCAGAAGAAAGAGTTCTTTGAAAGTGAGCGAACTCAGGATAAGAAAGTCCAGCTCCGGCTCAATTAATTTGGCTTTTTATACAAAGAAACCTGCTAAGCTTTTTGGAACTGACAGAGGCATTTCTCGCCCCTTCATTTCAGTGGTGTCCGGTTTCGAGATGCAGAACAAATACGTTGTGTACAACTCCATGGGCCAGAAGGTCTACTTTGCCAAGGAATGTGAGTGCAGCCATCGTTTCCGCTTGTCCTCTAGTTTCCCCTGCATACTTGCCGCGAGTTTCAGCCTGATTTTAGTCGATATTTCCAACCGTAAGAGTAAACATTTCATATCCATCCACTATATTAAAACTAAATCATAAACTAATTAGAAAAACAAAAAAATTGCTAACCAAATAAGAAATAAAAGTCAAAAGCCAGCCAGCCACGGACAATTTGATTCCACAATCGAACAAATAACAATGCAGTTGAAAAAAGTCAGCAATCAAAAATTTGACGCCACTCTTTCGATTCCGCCCTGTCCGAGTTTATTTCTGATTTGACTTCTCTCAGTTCTGTCAGCGAATCCGCAACTGTCACAGCGCACTGCCAGCCAGGCCTTCTCGCCTGCTCTCAGAAGGTGGTCTTGGGCCGCACGGTGGTGAACCTTGGCGCGTGCAGCCTGCGGTGGACGCGGTGCGGCAGCGGGAACTTCAGCTTGCTGTCGTGGAACTGCGTCACGCAGGGGCGCTTGCAGTCCTTGGACGCGATCTCCTTGATCTTCAGAATGTGGATGGAGGAGGCGCGGGCCCTGTGCCTGGCGCCCATCTCCCGGTAGCACTGGGTGATGGCGGCGGCAGGGGCCATGTCCCGGTACTCCTTGTACATGTTGTGCGTTCCGCTGCGGGAGTTGTAGCGCAGCCACACGCCGTAGTTCTTCACACGGAGAGCCTTCTTGGGCGGCACAATCTTGCACTGGAGAACCTCGCCGTGCATCTTCTTCAGCTTCTTGAGGTGGCGCACGAAGTACCAGAAGCGTGACTTGGCGGTCACGGAGTCCGTGGCGAAGATGCGCATCTCATACAGGGGCGGCTGCGGCACGGCAGTGGACGGCAGACGCCGGCCGACCACCCGGTACTCCTTCAGGATGCCGCGGGCGCGCATTCTCAAATTACAGACGGAAACGGTGGAACCTGCTGCTGCTTTGCTGTTGGGACGCTGGCTGAGTTCCTGCCTGGCCGGGCACGGACTTGCTGCAAGAGAGACGGAGCGGCAGTTATGCAACGGTTGCAGAAATATAAAAATACTGCGCCATCGGCATCGATGCGCATGGCTGAAGAATTCTACAGATTGCTAGCAAAGGATTCGAAAAGTCTGTCTTGTAATAACTTAGGCTAGAGCGAAAATTTCCCATTTGTCCACCCGTTTGAGTTGTGAGCTGGCGGAGGTAGGTGACTGGCAAGACTATTCGAGGATGTGAAATTTCGAGCTCATGAAACAACCCCGGGTCATTCTAGCTATATAGAAACATTTTAATCTATCAAACTCCAGTTGATTTCTAGCGCCAATAACTCTTTCTATCTGCAGCGTCCGACACTTGCGTGCGCCAGTGCTGTGGGCCGCAGCGCCCGTTCGAGCTGGCCATCGAAGACAGCCTCGGCAACGAGGTGATCCACGTGAGCCGGCCCTACAAGTGCATGTGCTACCACCAGATGTGTTCCTGCTGCAAGTGCTGCTTTGACGAGGTCACGGTGGAGTCGCCACCCGGCAACAAGGTGGGCAAGGTGGTGCAGGTGTACGGAGCCTGCCAGGCTATGTACCACATCAAGGACGAGTCGGACTGCACCGTGCTGGTCATCGACGGGCCGACCTACCTAAAATGCTACTGCCCAGGAGACGACATTCCGTTCAGGGTGAGTCAAACACAAATTTTCTGCTCAAATCTCTAAACTCTCGGCACTTCATCACATTCGCCTACTCCGTGTTGCCGCGCGCAGCTCATGTCGAAGGACTCCGGCGAGGAGATCGGGCGCGTGTCGAAGCAGTGGACCAACCTGCTGCAGGAGTACTTCACAGATGCCGACAATTTCGGCATCACCTTTCCGGTGGATTTGAGCGTTAAGATTAAAGCGGTCATCCTGGCTGCCTGCTTCTTGATCGTGAGTGCGGGGGGGCCCGTGAACCAAAGCGCCGCAATCCAAATGCATTCTTGAAATCCTGCAACTTTGCCCTCCTCTCACTCGTCAACAAACGCAGGACTTCATGTTCTTCGAGCGGCAAGGCGGAAGGTCGCACCACTGAGCCCAGACCGGGACACGGCAAGACAAGAGAAGTGTTGGGCCGAGCTCTCAAGGCTGACTCACGATCACTGAGAATGCAAGTAACTATATGGGATTCGAGCAAGCTGGAGCACTCACAGCACAGACATACGATAATACAGAGGGTTAAAAGTCTACTAGATTTGCTCTCCTCCTCTTTACCCTGTACTACTGCATATAGACCTTATGTACCATGCGCCACTATGAATAAAATAATATACTTTTAAAACGCTAATCTATCCCGTTTAACGCCGCTACGCACAGCACACCACTGCGCAAGTGAAATACACCGAAGCAGATTTTACTGAGTGCAAGTTGCTCGGACGGCAGCCAGTCCCGCAAACTGAATAATGCAGGCGTCAATTTCCTAACAATAAGCCAATATAGCAGCGGCATTCCGGCCGGGCGCGCTGGAATAACACCGAGCTGGCTGGGGAGAGGCGAGTGGAAAATATCCCGCCCAGCCTCCTCCGCACTTCTCCAGCATCAAATCTGGCTGAGCAGCGGCGGCAGCTCTGCTGGCCAAACAGCGCGCTGGTTGCCCGTGGCAACGCGGTGATTGCATAAATGCAGAAAGAAATAAAAGAGACGGAGAGGAAGGCGGCAGAGGCGGAGAGCGAAAAACAGTGCGGCCAGATGGAGAGCCGCAGAATCAACAAAAGAGGGAAACGAATCGCCGGGAGAGGCTGGGCGGGGGGGAAGCACTCTGGGCTGGGCGAGCAGTTCAGGAGCAGCTCAGTTTCGCGGAACCCAGCGGCTACTCCAGGCAGGAAAGGCAAAAGCCGGGCCCGTCAATAACTCGCATAGCTGGCCAGGCGCAATAATGAAAGCCTCGAGTGGCCTGGAAGCTGGGAGGGGACCCGCGGGTCCCATGCGAAATACATTTCTTAAAATACAATGCCAACCCCGGTGACCTTTGAGAAAAGCATGCTTGAGAATGCTTTGGTATTTGATTAGGCGAACCCAAGCCAATGAGAGCTGCTACCTTAAGAGGTCATTTTAAGGATTCACTGAGACCGCTTCCAGGGGCTTTGGTGCCAGCCACTATCTCTGCGAGTGCACTGATGCCAGCCACTACCTCTGCGAGTGCACTGGTGCCAGCCACTACCTCTGGCGAGTGCACTGATGCCAGCCACTACCTCTGCGAGTGCACTGCTGCCAGCCACTATCTCTGCGAGTGCACTGGTGCCAGCCACTACCTCTGGCGAGTGCACTGGTGCCAGCCACTACCTCTGGCGAGTGCACTGATGCCAGCCACTACCTCTGCGAGTGCACTGCTGCCAGCCACTACCTCTGCGAGTGCACTGGTGCCAGCCACTACCTCTGCGAGTGCACTGATGCCAGCCACTACCTCTGCGAGTGCACTGATGCCAGCCACTACCTCTGCGAGTGCACTGGTGCCAGCCACTACCTCTGCGAGTGCACTGATGCCAGCCACTACCTCTGCGAGTGCACTGATGCCAGCCACTATCTCTGCGAGTGCACTGGTGCCAGCCACTATCTCAGCGAGTGCACTGATGCCAGCCACTATCTCAGCGAGTGCACTGGTGCCAGCCACTATCTCAGCGAGTGCACTGGTGCCAGCCACTACCCCTAGAGCTGGTGCACCAAAACGCTAGAGTACTGCTAGATGAGTACCCCAATATCCCATTCCCAATTTGAGTCACTTAGCAACCAATTTAGCTGGGCGACAACCCCGCAGCTGCCACAATCAATAATGTCTGGGAGGCATTGTGCAAACAATTATCAGGGACTAGAAAAAGCAGATCATGAAGCAAAGAACTCTCAGTCGCAATGGCCAACTGTCTGTCCAACCGCTCAGCAATCAACTAATTGAATGCTGCACTGGCGAATAACTCAATTAGTGAGGCAGAAGGGGGAAGTTCCGCTCTAAATCACTAAGCATCCTCTACACCTGGAGTTCAAACACGCGCATATGCGAAAGAAGCAAATCAAACAGCAGTTGTTGGGCTATAATTAGAAAAGCTGGGAACACCTCTATTGCCTCCTGCTTGTGCTGGTAGCAGCTTCCTCCAAAATGTGGCGTCAATCAAAAAGACAGAAAAGTACAGCGGGATAAAACAGACTGCAGGGGAATTCGACAGCACAGCTCAACGGGGATGCGAAGCTTAAAAAATCAAAATCAATCCGAGGAAATAGAAAACATAAAAGCAGATAAATGTGCAGAAATAAGACTGTAGGAACACGCGACTCCGGATAAGTTTATCCGCTGTCCAACAGACACAAAAATAGTCCGGCAGCTCCGGATAAGTTTATCCGCTGTCCAACAGACACAAAAATAGTCCGGCAGCTCCGGATAAGTTTATCCGCTGTCCAACAGACACAAAAATAGTCCGCCAGCTCCGGATAAGTTTATTCGCTGTCCAACAGACTCAAAAATAGTCCGGCAGCTCCGGATAAGTTTATCTGCTGTCCAACAGACACAAAAATAGTCCGCCAGCTCTGCAAAAAGCAGCAGATTAAAGCGAGCAAGAAAAAAATTTCTAAAGCCAGTCAAGCAGATAAGATGCGGCAATACGAGAGAGGAAACAACAAAACACGGTGCACATATGCCGCGATACTACTCATCTAGCTCCAACTAAGTAGCAGTGCGAAGCGGTAGCATTATTTTATTATAAAAATATGAATATATAAGCAGAAGCGAATACTAACACACGGCATTGCAGTGACTGGCGCTGGCTGCTCAACTCACAGAATGCCAAGTAAATCTGTTTGCTCACTGAGCTGCGGAATCCTGCCTATTGTTTGACATTGCAAAATCCGGATGAGAAAACTGAAATTTGTAATCATCATAATAACAAAATGCGCATTGCTTCTACTGTAAGTAGGCTCTGTGCTTCTCGGTTAAATAAAATTGCTGTATTGTTTGGCTAGGAGAGCTGAAGTTACCAACACGCTGGTGCAAAAAATGGCAATAAAACCCAAACTGACTACTAAAAAAATACCAAA
Source organism: Macrostomum lignano (assembly GCA_002269645.1). NCBI lineage: Eukaryota > Metazoa > Platyhelminthes > Macrostomidae > Macrostomum > Macrostomum lignano. The sequence goes on along the minus strand of NIVC01001626.1, from coordinate 167,528 downwards.
AAACAACGGAAAGCCTGTTGGATCATCTAACAGTGTAACAATTGACCAGAGTGTGACACGAGAGTAAAAAAATAGCAGATTTTTAAATCTGTCCGCTTGTCGACGGCTGGCACGCACTGGGTGCGGAGAGCCTGTGTTCAGAAATATGCGATTGTGCAGTGTGAACATCAGATGTGAAGTATGTACTTCAGCTTTTCAGGTCAGTACATTTGTTGCTGTTGTGCACACTTTTGATTTTGAAAATGTTATTTTTAGCTCGTAATTGCGAAGTTTACGCTCCGAGTTTTTGATGCACTTTTTTATCCTAAAATTCTGTACTCTTGATTTAAAGTTGCACTTTTGATATTTCGAAGTTGCACTTTTGATATTTCGAAGTTGCACTTTTGATATTTCGAAGTTGCACTTTTGATATTTTGAAGTTGCACTTTTGATATTTCGAAGTTGCACTTTTGATATTTCGAAGTTGCCCTTTTGATATTTCGAAGTTGTACTTTCAATTTCGAAGTTGCCCTTTTGATATTTCGAAGTTGTACTTTCAATTTCGAAGTTGCCCTTTTGATATTTCGAAGTTGCACTTTTGATATTTCGAAGTTGCTTTTGATATTTCGAAGTTGCACTTTAGATATTTCGAAGTTGCACTTTTGATATTTCGAAGTTGTACTTTTAATTTCGAAGTTGCCCTTTTGATATTTCGAAGTTGTACTTTTGATATTTCGAAGTTGTACTTTTGATATTTCGAAGTTGCACTTTAGATATTTCGAAGTTGCACTTTTGATATTTCGAAGTTGCTTTTGATATTTCGAAGTTGCACTTTTGATATTTCGAAGTTGCACTTTTGATATTTCAAAGTTGTACTTTTGATTTCAAAGTCAGCAGCATCGCGGGCGACATCAATGTACAACAGGTGGCGAGGAATTCAAGCTCCGGCCGTGGCGCTGGCATTGCCGGCAAGAGGGGCGCCGGTTGTTGCCGATGACGCCGTCGACGTTGCCGTCGGTCCAGGCGGCTGTTTTGCCGATTGCGCCTGCATGCGGGCAACATCCTGGCGGAGACGGGAAAGGCTGGCTGCGCGGTCGGCGCTGTCCTGCACCAGCTTGGCCACGCGGGCGCTCAGGTGGGACAACGCGCCGGCCAGCCGGGCTGAGCGCGCCTCAGCGCTGGCGGCTCGCTCGGCCAGGCTGCTCAGGTTGCCGGTGGCGGCCAGGCGCGAGTCGCGCAGCGCCTGCAGCTCGTCCTGAAGGCGGCGGGACTCGCGGCCCAACGACTGCAGGCGGTAGGCGAGGTCGGCGGAGCCGGACTTGAGGCCGAGGGTCAGCCACAGCAGCAGGGCGCACAGGGACAGGCAGACGGCGCTGACCAGCACCTGCACCGGCCACCAGCCGCAGCCCGACGCGCCACCGCCTCCGCTGCCACCGCCGCCCCCGCCGCCGCCGCGCCAGTGACGGGTCAGCGAGCCTGGCGCCGAGGCGCGCTGCTGGCGCTCACGCTGTTGGCGCCGGCGGCGATCAAGTAGGTCGCGGGGCCGCAGCAGCTTGCGGCAGTCGGCGCCGACCTCGTCGGAGCTGGCGCTGTCGGTGAGCAGCAGCTCGCCGCGTTCGCCGCCGTCCCAGTCGGCATCGTTTGCCGACGCTGCCGCGGCTGCGGCCGCCGCTTCGTCAAGGGAAGAAGTGGAGGACAGCGCCGAGGCGGAGCTCCTGGCCAGGAGGCTGCGCCGGCTGCCGCTCTGCTGGAGCTGCAGAGGCGGTTGCGGCTGCTGTTTCTCTGGCGGAAGCAGGGCGTTCAAATCTCGGCGCTTGCGAAACTTCTTGGCGTGGCCGCCTCCGCCATTGAGCAGCTGGGGCGGCTGCATCATCAGGGCTCAGACGGCATGCGGGGAAATTCGGGGGGTAGCTGGCAGGAATGGGGTGGCGGCCGCGGATCAGGAGCTGCAGTTTGTTAGAATTTATAGCTACAGGCATTAGCACCTGTCCACACTGATAAGCACACCTGCCTGCACTGATATCCACGCCTGCCCACACTGATATCCACACCTGCCTGCACTGATATCCACGCCTGCCCACACTGATATCCACACCTGCCAACACTGATATCCACGCCTGCTCACACTGATATCCACACCTGCCCACACTGATAAGCACACCTGCCTGCACTGATATCCACGCCTGCCCACACTGATATCCACACCTGCCCACACTGATATCCACACCTGCCCACACTGATATCCACGCCTGCTCACACTGATATCCACGCCTGCTCACACTGATATCCACACCTGCCCACACTGATAAGCACACCTGCCTGCACTGATATCCACGCCTGCCCACACTGATATCCACACCTGCCAACACTGATATCCACGCCTGCCCACACTGATATCCACACCTGCCCACACTGATATCCACGCCTGCTCACACTGATATCCACGCCTGCTCACACTGATATCCACGCCTGCCCACACTGATATCCACACCTGCCCACACTGATATCCACGCCTGCCCACACTGATATCCACACTGCCGGCACCTGAACACATTGATAAACAGACTGATATCCACAGCGGTGTACACATAGCAACCACTCCTAACAACACCGATAGCCATAACAACCGCCACACTCACAACACTACAAGGTTAAAAATAGCAAGACAAGAAAAATATTCCAAAGCTACTCCAGGTGGCGCAGCAGGCCAAATTCAATCAGTGTATTTCTCTGCACCAAGGGAGGCTGGCAAACACAGCGAGCAATTCTCCCTCATCGCTAGTCCATCTCGTCACCGCCGGAGTCTCCTCGGCAACTCCGCCCCCGCCCCCGCCCGAGGCCTCAGGCGCTGGCGCCAGCCTTTGGCGCGCACGGCTTGGCCTGCCCTGTGCGGAAGCCGTAGTTGAACCGGCGCTGCACAACCTTGAGGTGGCGCATCCGCCCGGTGCCGGTGGTGCGCCTGCGCTGCGCCTTCTTGGCCCAGTTGAAGTGCCGGATCCTGGCGGCCGGGTAGGCGCAGGAGGAGCAGGTCTTCTTCTGCACGTGGTAGGACTTGCGGCCGCAGCGGCGGCACTGCGTGTGCGACTTGTTGTGCCGCTTTCCAAATGAGGTTGTGCCCTTGGTCATGGCCGGAGCTGCGGGTTGGAGTATGACCGGTCTTACTGCTGTCATGACTGATTTATGACCGAAATTTTAAGTGCTGACTATTATATGACCAATATGATATGCTATGGCTAATCTATGACCAATTTGAGACTGCTATGACTAATCTATGACCAATTTGAGACTGCTATGACTAATCTATGACCAATATGAGACTGCTATGACTAATCTATGACCAATTTGAGACTGCTATGGCTAATTTATGACCAATTTGAGACTGCTATGACTAATTTATGACCAATATGAGACTATGACTAATCTATGACCAATATGAGACTGCTATGACTATTCTTTGACCAATATGAAACTGCTATGACTAATCCATGACCAATTTGAGACTGCTATGACTAATCTATGACTAATATGATATGCTATGGCTAATCTATGACCAATTTGAGACTGCTATGACTAATCTATGACTAATATGAGACTGCTATGGCTAATCTATGACCAATTTGAGACTGCTATGACTAATCTATGACTAATATGAGACTGCTATGGCTAATCTATGACCAATATGAGACTGCTATGGCTAATCTATGACCAATTTGAGACTGCTATGACTAATCTATGACCAATATGAGACTGCTATGACTAATCTATGACCAATTTGAGACTGCTATGGCTAATCTATGACTAATATCAAACTGCTATGGCTAATCTATGACTAATATCAGACTGCTATGGCTAATCTATGACCAATTTGAGACTGCTATGACTAATCTATGACCAATATGAGACTGCTATGACTAATCTATGACCAATATGAGACTGCTATGACTAATCCATGACCAATTTGAGACTGCTATGACTAATCCATGACCAATTTGAGACTGATATGACTAATCTATGACCAATTTGAGACTGCTATGACTAATCCATGACCAATTTGAGACTGATATGACTAATCTATGACCAATATGAGACTGCTACGAATAATCATGCAGAAATTGAGAGGTGACTCAAAGACAAACAAAGTCTTATGATCAATAACAACTCAGCAAGGCAATTCGCATAGACTATAATAGTGCAAACTCTTCTTCATAGGCATTATAATAACAAGAATAGATTGAAATCAAATAGTTGGCTAGCATCAGATTGAACAGTCATTGTATCAGCAGATGCTGACCGGGGCCGGGAAGACTCAGCGGTCAGCATGGAGAATACTTGGCCGGCTGGCAAACTTGCTTGGCACGTGGAACAGTTTTAGGAACAAAATCCAACACGGAAAAGAAACACCAAGGCAGGGAGATCAGGTGGATGGACAGGCGGACAGAATCTGCAGCGCAAAATCGATCACACTTGAGCATTAGAGCTTATTTAGGCGCGAGTAAGCACAGCAGTGATCAGATATTGGCTGATTTGGCACACGATATAGCGGGGAGGAGCGCACAATGAGTGGCAAGCGTATTTTGCTTTGTAAGTAAACAGGCACGTCTCAGTTGCTGGGCGATCAGGCACCTGCCACTTTGTCTGTTAAATAATAAATTGTCACTCTGTCAGGTAGCCCAGTCACTCTGTCAGGTAGCCCAGTCACTCTGTCAGGTAGCCTAGTCACTCTGTCAGATAGCCTAGTCACTGTCAGGTAGCCTAGGCACTCTGTCAGGTAGCCCAGTCACTCTGTCAGGTAGCCCAGTCACTCTGTCAGGTAGCCTAGTCACTCTGTCAGGTAGCCTAGTCACTCTGTCAGATATCCCAGTCACTCTGTCAGGTAGCCCAGTCACTGTCAGGTAGCCTAGTCACTGTCAGGTAGCCTAGTCACTGTCAGGTAGCCTAGTCACTCTGTCAGATAGCCCAGTCACTCTGTCAGGTAGCCTAGTCACTCTGTCAGGTAGCCTAGTCACTCTGTCAGGTAGCCTAGTCACTCTGTCAGGTATCCCAGTCACTCTGTCAGATAGCCTAGTCTCTCTGTCAGATATCCCAGTCACTCTGTCAGGTAGCCTAGTCACTCTGTCAGATATCCCAGTCACTCTGTCAGGTAGCCCAGTCACTCTGTCAGGTAGCCTAGTCACTCTGTCAGATAGCCTAGTCACTGTCAGGTAGCCTAGGCACTCTGTCAGGTAGCCCAGTCACTCTGTCAGGTAGCCCAGTCACTCTGTCAGGTAGCCTAGTCACTCTGTCAGATATCCCAGTCACTCTGTCAGGTAGCCCAGTCACTGTCAGGTAGCCTAGTCACTGTCAGGTAGCCTAGTCACTGTCAGGTAGCCTAGTCACTCTGTCAGATAGCCCAGTCACTCTGTCAGGTAGCCTAGTCACTCTGTCAGGTAGCCTAGTCACTCTGTCAGGTAGCCTAGTCACTCTGTCAGGTATCCCAGTCACTCTGTCAGATAGCCTAGTCTCTCTGTCAGATATCCCAGTCACTCTGTCAGGTAGCCTAGTCACTCTGTCAGATATCCCAGTCACTCTGTCAGGTAGCCTAGTCACTCTGTCAGGTAGCCTAGTCACTCTGTCAGATATCCCAGTCACTCTGTCAGGTAGCCTAGTCACTCTGTCAGGTAGCCTAGTCACTCGGTCAGGTAGCCTAGTCACTCGGTCAGGTATCCCAGTCACTCTGTCAGGTAGCCTAGTCACTCTGTCAGATATCCCAGTCACTCTGTCAGGTAGCCTAGTCACTCTGTCAGGTAGCCCAGTCACTCTGTCAGGTAGCCTAGTCACTTGGTCAGGTAGCCTAGTCACTCTGTCAGGTAGCCTAGTCACTCTGTCAGTTAGCCCAGTCACTCGGTCAGGTAGCCCAGTCACTCTGTCAGGCAGCCCAGTCACTCGGTCAGGTAGCCTAGTCACTCGGTCAGGTAGCCCAGTCACTCGGTCAGGTAGCCTAGTCACTCGGTCAGGTGGCCTCGTCACTCAGCGATCCAAGGCAGCGACTCAGTCCGATAACCCAGTTGCCCTGTCCAGTTCAACCCACTGAGCAGTGCTCAGCGGCAGCAGATGTCTGAGCCGCCTGTCCAAGTTGAAATTGTGGCACGCGCCACCAGACCAGCCAGCAGCCGGAGGCGTTACGTTGAAGTCAAAGCCGGCCGGCCTCGCCAGACTGCGAAACCTGGCGATGGACAGCGGGTGGCCCTCGGTGGTAAAGATGAGGTCGGTCTCCATGCGGTTGGCCCAGTTGGTCTCGTCAAACAGCAGGTACAGATACTTGACGGTCTCGGCTAAGAAGAAGGACTCCTGCCTGTCCTCCAGGTCGGTGAGGTTGTGCACATTGTGCAGGGTGGCGTAGCCGCAGGTGGATTTGGCGTATCTGCAGATGCGGCGGGTATTGTAAACTACTGTTAGTAGCGTTAGCGATTGACACCAACTCATATTCACTTCACACTCACTTACCTATTCACTGCTCACTCACTCACCTATTCACTTCACACTCACTCACCTATTCACTTCTCAATCACTCACCTATTCACTTCTCAATCACTCACCTATTCACTTCTCAATCACTCACCTATTCACTTCTCAATCACTCACCTATTCACTTCTCAATCACTCACCTATTCACTTCTCAATCACTCACCTATTCACTTCTCAATCACTCGCTTATTCACTGCTCACTCACTCACCTATTCACTTCTCAATCACTCACCTATTCACTTCTCAATCACTCACCTATTCACTTTTCACTCACTCACCTTATTCACTGTTTTCTCACGCACCTATTAACTGCTTACTCACCTATTCACTGTTTTCTCACGCACCTATTCACTGCTCACTCACACGTCTAGTCACTGCTCTCTCAGATTTTACGAACACTGAATGAACGAGCCGCCACTAACTTATTGAGATTGTCCACCATGGCGGCGCCCACGTGCAGGAAGAAATGATTGCCGGTGGCTCGGTACAGGAAGTAGTTGGTCTCGGCCAGCTCCGGCCGCAGAGGGCTGAACAGAACCTCCGGCTGCCGGTGGCGCCAGTTGAACCGCTCCGGCAGCAGCTTGTAGCGGTGCATCAGGTTGGCGAAGTACGCGTGCAGACAGATGGCCTCGTCCAGGCGGCCCGCCAGCAGCAGAACCGCCCCCCAGCTGGCCTGCGGGCGGTGGGGCGATTCTAGATGGGGATTGGGGCGATTCTTGATGGGGATTGGAGCTATTCTTGATGGGGATTGGAGCTATTCTTGATGGGGATTGGAGCTATTCTTGATGAGGATTGGGGAGATTCTTAATGGGGATTGGAGCTATTCTTGATGGGGATTGGGGCAATTCTTATTGGAAATTGGGGCGATTCTTGATGGGGATTGGAGCTATTCTTGATGGGGATTGGGGCGATTCTTGATGGGGATTGGGGCGATTCTTGATGGGGATTGGAGTAATTCTTGATGGGGTTTGGGGCGATTCTTGATGGGGATTGGAGTAATTCTTGATGGGGTTTGGAGTAATTCTTGATGGGGATTGGAGCTATTCTTGATGGGGATTGGAGTAATTCTTGATGGGGATTGGAGTAATTCTTGATGGGGATTGGGGTGATTCTTGATGGGGATTGGAGTAATTCTTGATGGGGATTGGGGTGATTCTTGATGGGGATTGGATTAATTCTAGATGGGGCCTTTGGCGATTCTAGATGGGGAATTGGAGGGTGATTTTATATGGAGATTGGGGGTGTTTAGATGGGAACAAACTAATGAAATATAGCTTAAAAGCCGCCCAGCGCACCTGCAGCGCATCGCACCAGCTGTTTGCCAGGTGCCCGGTGCGCACCTCCGTATTGAGCCAGATCGGGTGCTGGCCGAGGCCGTTCAGGCAGTCAGTCCGGCCAGCCCGCTGGTGCCAGGCCACGCTGTCCATGGACTGGGAGAACAGGGCGCCAAGCTGCGGGTCGTCCAGATAGACGGCCGACTTCAACAGGATCTCGTAGAAGCTGTCCGACCCGGCGCCGAGGCCCGAGAGGCCTTCGTGCAGCCAACGGCCATCGGTGAGGTTCAACGAGCTGCCCAGCAGGCCGGTGACGCGAGACCGGAGGTCCCACAGAGCGGAGACGGCGCGCCTGGCCGCGCCCTCGAAGGTGGGGTCGCCGACCAGCCGGCCGACGGTGGCGAACTCCAGCAGCAGGGAGCCGGCGCCGGCCAGGTTCGTGTCCAGCCGGCCGCCCTCGGGGACTCCGCGCTGCAGGTGCACCCTGGGATGCGGGATGCCGGTGGGCGAGCGGTCGAAGGCGACCAGCAGGCGGTTGGCGAGGTCGCGGGCGAGCAGCAGAAGCTGATCGCCGTAGCCTGGGATGCGGAGCTCCGGCAGCCGGCTGCAGTGCATCGGGATGGGATCTGAGGTCAGCCAGGTTAGTAAGGTTGGGTCAACGGGGTCAGTATGCTTGGGTCAACTGGGTCAGTAAGCTTGAGTCAACTGGGTCAGTAAGCTTGGTCAGCTGGGTCAGTAAGCTTGAGTCAGCTGGGTCAGTAAGCTTGAGTCATCTGGGTCAGTATGCTTGGGTCAACTGGGTCAGTAAGCTTGAGTCAACTGGGTCAGTAAGCTTGGTCAGCTGGGTCAGTAAGCTTGAGTCAGCTGGGTCAGTAAGCTTGAGTCATCTGGGTCAGTAAGCTTAAGTCATCTGGGTCAGTAAGCTTGAGTCATCTGGGTCAGTAAGCTTAAGTCATCTGGGTCAGTATGCTTGGGTCGATTGGGTCAGCCAAGTCAGTAAGCTTGGGTCAGCTGGGTCAGTAAGCTTGGGTCAACTGGGTCAGTAAGCTTAGGTCAGCTGGGTCAGTAAGCTTGGGTCATCAGTAAGCTTGGGTCAATGGGCTTTGGGTCAGCTGGGTCAGTAAGCTTTTTGGGTCAGTGATATTTGGGTCAGCTGGGTCAGTGATATTTGGGTCACTAAAATTTGTCAATGGTTGAAAGACCCATTTTAAAAAAACAAACTTCACCTGTCCGTGGCCAGCAGGTGGGCGCTGAGCAGTCCGCCGAGCACTCGAATCCCAGCCTCGAATGTCTGCACAGTACTGTTAGTATCAAAGCTCAGTCTGTCAGCTAGCAGGCTGACTGCCCGCCTGAACTCGCTGACATTGCCAACCACAGCCAAGGTGGTGAGGCTGTCTACCAGGCCCAGCGAGTAGTCGCCAAGCACGTCGTTGATGTTGATGTTGTCCGGGTTGGCGCGGTCGGGGCCCCGGCCGCGGCACAGGATGGGGTTCAGCTCGTCGGCCGGGAAGGCGTGGCGCATGTAGCCGTCGTAGCCGAAGGCGAACATGTCCCGGACGAGGCGGCGGTAGCGCAGCCGCTCGGAGGCGGGCATCCAGGCCCGGTAGCGGCCGCCACTGTCCGGATAGACCGTCCGGCCGAGGCTGTCCCGCAGCAGTTGCTCGTAGACGCTGCCAGACGGCCGGGGAAAACTGGCCCAGACGGCTAGCAGAAGCAGAAGGAGCAGCAATTGAAGCCGGAAGAAAAATGCATGGCCTGAAGGCGGCGCTGCCAGGCGCAGCATTGATGCTGCCGCAGGCGCCCACTGGCGCCAGGGAAGCATAAAGGGATTTAAATTGCACAACTGCTGAGTCATCATCATTGCACTTTCCTAGACTTTAGTAAAAAATTCCGATTTGCTTTTTATATAAAAAGCTTCTATTTCAGTTCAGATGCCACCTGTGCAAGCTATTATGCAAAATATGGAATATAAAATATGGTCTGCTTTAGTAACCATTAAGGTGACATAATATTAACTTTAATAAACGAAAATTCTGAAGCTAAATAGTAAAGGCAAATTGTGTGCCAACAAATTGTTAAACAAATTTGTTAAAGGGGGAAAGATTCTAGAAGGCAAAGACAGGGAAGACAGGGAAGCTGAAAGGGATTTAAATTGCACAACTGCTGAGTCATCATCATTGCACTTTCCTAGACTTTAGTAAAAAATTCCGATTTGCTTTTTATATAAAAAGCTTCTATTTCAGTTCAGATGCCACCTGTGCAAGCTATTATGCAAAATATGGAATATAAAATATGGTCTGCTTTAGTAACCATTAAGGTGACATAATATTAACTTTAATAAACGAAAATTCTGAAGCTAAATAGTAAAGGCAAATTGTGTGCCAACAAATTGTTAAACAAATTTGTTAAAGGGGGAAAGATTCTAGAAGGCAAAGACAGGGAAGACAGGGAAGCTGAAAGGGATTTAAATTGCACAACTGCTGAGTCATCATCATTGCACTTTCCTAGACTTTAGTAAAAAATTCCGATTTGCTTTTTATATAAAAAGCTTCTATTTCAGTTCAGATGCCACCTGTGCAAGCTATTATGCAAAATATGGAATATAAAATATGGTCTGCTTTAGTAACCATTAAGGTGACATAATATTAACTTTAATAAACGAAAATTCTGAAGCTAAATAGTAAAGGCAAATTGTGTGCCAACAAATTGTTAAACAAATTTGTTAAAGGGGGAAAGATTCTAGAAGGCAAAGACCTCAGGGGGTGGTTCTGTAATTTGGCACAATGTGCTTGTTCCCCTTTTCATTTTTCTAGTAGAAACATTAATCTGAACTTAAATCACTACCATCCCAGCTACACTACATGCACATTGCATCAAAACTCAATTGCTTGAGTGCATAACCCTCAAGAGTTTCTTTCACAAAAACTTTAAAATTAGCAACTATCATTCACTTCTACTGCTTCACTCACCCAAAAAACAACAGCTCTAATGATCTTTTTACGAGCATAAATATACCTAGATTATTTGGCATACAGAATGATCTACCAGAAAATTGTGCCACAGACTCAGTGTATAATGTAGCTGTTGGCATACAGAAGACTAAAATTTTGTAGTACAAGAAAGGGTCTTTTATTATTGGCCCTGTTGCCATACTTTCCCTAGCTAATGCTAATACCCATTTTATAGCTAGGTGGACTAAAGCAATGTTGACTTAGGTGTCTTGCTTAAGGACATAAGTTATACTAAGCAGGTTAAGAATTGAACCCTTGACCTTTTGGTCATACTTTTAACATTTTAACCATTAGACTATTTTCTCATATACAATCTATTTATGCCATACTTATTTTCATTGAGCAAATAAAGTATTTAACTAAACATTTAATAAAAAATATCCACTTTAACAATAGCTTAAGTATTAGTATATTTTGCAATAACTGTCTTTTAAGAATTGGTCTATAATGCTATAGATGGTATAATAAAGTTTCACTTAATCTATATTATAACTATACATGTGCAACCCTAGGAATCACCTAGCCATTTCTATTGGCAACATATATATGATGCTCAGATGGCAACTCTAGTGCTTGATGAATAACGAAGCTCGTATCTTGCTTTGCTTGTTTATTTGGCTTTAGGACCACATTAACAGTAGAACTACCAAGAGGGGGGGGGGGGAAATTCCCCCCCCTGACAATTTTTTTGCTGCGCCGGAACAGAGCAACGCAGACACACAAAATTCAAGAACACGGGCTAACTTTTTGTTGCGCACCTTCTCAAACAAGAATCAAGTCGCCAGCCCTCCGGACCGTCGAGATATTCGACGATTCTGCCAGAAGGTCGAATTTTTCCCATAAGCGCTAGTGTATTCAGTACACCCCTGTGCGCCAATCAGCACTGCGCCTCAGCGCAGCCTTGCAATGCCTCCAAATTTCATCAGCACGTCGACCACATGTGTCTACATCAGCTCTGACTTCGTTGGTCACTAGCCTTCACCCAGGCGGAGCTTCTGGACCTTCAACAGGTGGCACCAAGTGACTATGGACACTCTGATACGAATTTCTCGAGTTTCGCTGATCAAGCCTCGACAGTGGGCATACCTCAACTGCTAGGTATCCTCAGCTAGTCTCTCGAGCCTTCCATCATCACCCCGACGCCGTCGGCACCTTCAACGGATTACACCAGGTGACTATGAACACCCTGATGCAAATTTCTCTAGTTTCGCTGATCAAGCCTTGCCAATGGGCAAGCCTCAACCGCGGAACATCTTCAGCTAGTCTCTCAAGCATTCAGTCATCACCCCGACGCCGTCGGCACCTTCAACAGATGACACCAGGCGACTATGAACACCCTGATGCAAATTTCTCTAGTTTCGCTGATCAAGCCTCGACAGTGAGCAAGCCTCAACTGCCGGACACCCTCAGCTAGTCTCTCAAGCATTCCGTCATCATCCCGACGCCGTCGGCTCCTTCAACAGATTACAACAGGTGACTATGAACATCCTATTGCAAATATGTCAGGTTTTTCTGATCAAGCTTCAATATTGGGCAAACCTCAACTGCTGGACATCCTCAGCTAGTCAGTCAAGCATTCAGCCAGCACCCCGACGCCGTCGGCACCTTCAACCGGTGGCACCAGGGGAGTAATGACACCTGAGCGTGATTTTTAATCATGCTCTTAACATTTCTGAAGCTCTCAAAATTTTTCAAGCACGGAAATTGCTATAGTTATGCTTGAACTTATGTTGCTGTATATTTATATTATTATTACACATACTTTTATGCATACGAGCTACATACATATTTTATTCGAAAAGCTGTTTAGTTTATTCAGCTATAATATTGAACCCAATGCAGCAAGGGTTATGCTTTTAAAAAGCCAGTAAATTCAGTCGGTTTTTTCATTTTTTAATGATTCAGAAATGTTAAGAGCATGATGAAAAATCACGCTCACGTGTCATTACTCCCCTGGTGCCACCTGTTGAAGGTGCCGACGGCGTCGGGGTGATGACGGAATGCTTGACTGACTAGCTGAGGATGTCCAGCAGTTGATTTTTGCCCACTATCGAGGCTTGATCAGCGAAATTAGAGAAATTATTATCAGGCTGTCCATAGAAATTTGCATCAGGGTGTTCATAGTCACCTGGTGTAATCCGTTGAAGGTGCCGACGGCGTCGGGGTGATGATGGAAGGCTCGAGAGACTAGCTGAGGATACCTAGCAGTTGAGGTATGCCCACTGTCGAGGCTTGATCAGCGAAACTCGAGAAATTCGTATCAGAGTGTCCATAGTTACTTGGTGCCACCTGTTGAAGGTCCAGAAGCTCCGCCTGGGTGAAGGCTAGTGACCAACGAAGTCAGAGCTGATGCAGACACATGTGGTCGACGTGCTGATGAAATTTGGAGGCTTGGCAAGGCTGCACTGAGACGCAGTGCTGATTGGCGCACAGGGGTGTACTGAATACACTAGCGCTTATGGGAAAAATCCGACCTTCTGGCAGAATCGTCGAATATCTCGACGGTCCGGAGGGCTGGCGACTTGATTCTTGTTTGAGAAGGTGCGCAACAAAAAGTTAGCACATGTTCTTGAATTTCGTGTGTCTGCGTTGCTCCATTCCGGCGCAGCAAAAAAAATTGTCAGGGGGGGGGAATTTTTCCCCTCCTCTTGGTAGTTCAACGGGCGGAAAAATGGCTTGGTATTCCTACTGTTAATGATAGTGGGGCTTGTAACAAGATTATGAAGCTAGGACACTTATATATTAGGAAGGGATGAGAGAGGTGGCATTTAGGCGCAGCAGCCATAGACTATTGCATGAGCGTATGTCAATATATGTAAGTTTCTATTGGCTAAGAGCATTCCTATGACTACTATTCTATCCAATAGCAACTTGGATATAACTTGGATACAACTTGGATATTCTATTAGTATATATACATATATATATATGTATATTACTAATAGAAATGGCTTGGTGATTGGTGAATCTCTAGGTTGCACCTAAGCATGGTTATAACTAGGATTAATTGCTTAGTTTTAAACTAAAAGTCAGACTATATAAAACAGAATTTGCTAATCTGTCTAGAATCAATCTTGATCTTATTCAAATATACCTTATCTTTCAACTTATTGCTACTTATATACTAGGGGTCAGCAACCTGGCCCACAAAGACTTATTATGCAGCCTGCGAGCTTTTTTTATCTTCATTATTATAATCTAGCCTGCACCTTTATTGTAACTGCATTGTTTCTTTCACAAAAAATACTAAAAATGTACTAAAAATGTGGAATTTCTTTCCTCAATTGCCAACTTTAATAACAAATTAGTATTGAGACACAAACAGAATGTAAGTGGGCTGTTTACAGAGTCTAGACTAGATAACACATCAGTTCAAAAAACTTTTGAATAGAATGGAAATAGGGGAACTGGTGGCAAAGGAAAGTGAGATGGTGACAGGCCAACAATAGGGGGTACACATATGGTAATGTATTAAAGACCCAGGGGGCAGATTCTAGAGGGTAAAGACCCAATGAGGGAGATGGAGTAATTGAGGGGGGTGGAGTAATTGAGGGGGGTGGAGTAATTGAGGGGGGGCAACCTACTGTGGCCTATGGTCTTGAACTGAAAATCTTATCTGGCCTTCAAGTAGAAAAAGGTTGTCGATCCCTATTGTACACTAATGCTTTTATAGGATATATATGCTTTTTACCTATAATCCAAGTTGTAGATGGTATGCATATATGCCAGAACCTTTCTGGCATACAAAATGGCAACCCTAAGTCCTTGGTATACACAACCCTTGGTACACTTTGTTGGCATACACTATCAATATACACAAGTAACATAACTTTTTGTACAAAAGCCTTTCTTAGAAAACTCTACTCATACAAACTGAATGACCATTTTAAGAGGAATTTTTAGTGTACATTTTAAGGAAAATTACTGGCATACATTTAGATGAGCTACAATTCTTGTTCTGGTGTACACTATACACGATCCACAACCTAGCCTATAATGCCAAGTAATATATAACTGCGGTGTTCTTGTACGATATGGAATCTCACCACTGAATCACCAAAGTTGTTATAGGCCTTTTAGCTCTCTTTAGAAATCCTACTAATGCTACCAAAGTTGTCACAGGGATATTCTTCTATTTCCTATTATTGAATATCCTGTCACCAAAGTTATAACAGGGGTTAATTCTTCTTACTGATCTTACTGGTTATTACTAGTAGGGAGTGGTAGCGCATGTTCTTCTATTGGTAGTGTATGTACTTATATTGTACTTTTTGGCCTGAGCAATCTTTAGGAATTGTCTATCCTATTCCTATACCCTTCTAAAGATATTATTCTCTTAGTCCTAGGCGTTCCCAGGATCAGAGGGTCACAGCTTTCTTGCTGGGTATTCTGCCCTAAGGTGGGTTTCTTAGACTCTGAGTCTGGACTTCTCTACCCCGTGGTAGAATTCCTGCCTTTTAAAAGTGGTTTCTCAGATTCTAATCTAGATTTCTCATTCTTCTGAGAATGGTCTGAACTCTCCCAATTTTGGGGCTTCTTAATGCTTTTACCTAAATAACTAAGTCAGTAAGTATTGAACAATGCTTCAATTTTAAGATACTAGAACAATTTCAAGCTTGAAACAAGCAGCAGACAAGTTGGTTTCTTTCTGGTTCTGCTTGTGTATTTATACCTTTTTCTTCGTTCAGTTTTAAACAAATAAAATTTTATAATATTTATAATATTTATAATATTACTGATATTATACTCATAACTCATATAAACAAAAATAGCCTAGTTTCAAATACAATACTTTCTAAGAAAAGGAGCAATGCTAAATAAGGCCTATCTCATATAGCAATATTACCATTATTACATTACTCTACTAATTTTTGCAACAAATTCAAATGTTGCTAAATTGCCTAAAACATTGATACTTCAACATATGCTTGTATAAATAGCCCCCTAGTAGTCACAAAAAAACAAAACAAATAATATTGATATATAGGCCTATATATAGACCTAGCATATACTAAAATAACTAAAAAAACATATAGGATTATTTTTATCTTATATCTTATATACAAGATGACAACCAGATCACAAAATAATGCTACAAATGAAAAAGAGTCAGACAAGAGCTTATTGGGGACATAGGATTATGTTTATTTAGTTATTTTAGTATATGCTAGGTCTAATGCCAAAAAACTACAAGACTCTGTTGGTATGCAGAACTTAAAAAGTGTCACTAACACAATGTTTCTTTCTACTATGTCATATATACTAGGATAATGACAATGTTAATAATGCTAAATATACATGCGCAACTGCTGGCCGACCTGACCAATCTGGCCACTGTAAATTGTGGTGGACCAAGGGCAAGTCGCAAAATACCGACCCCAAAGAATAGACTAATTAATTAGCTGATGAGGCATTTAGCCTTAATAAGACAGTTATAGTTACTCTTGCCAGCTATCCTGTAGTTTCGCACATTAAATTATTTTTTTGGAAAATAATAACTTTTAAGTCACTTTAAGCTTAGTAAGTGACAGAGTAGATAATAGGGAACAAATATAACATATTATCGAGTGCTACTTTTGTTTAAACGCATATAAACGATGTTATATAAACTGTCCACACTAACACCATCGAGGGCACATGGGCTCACGTGAAGGCCAAATTCCGCCAGATGCACGGTACATCCGATGGACTGTTTGAGTCACACTTACAGGAGTACCTCTGGCGGCCTCTGACGTAACTCGATAATATGTTACATTTGTTCCCTATTATCTACTCTGTCACTTACTAAGCTTAAAGTGACTTAAAAGTTATTATTTTCCAAAAAAAATTAATTTAACGTGCGAAACTACAGGATAGCCCTCTTGCCGTTTACCCAAAGTTATTTTGCTTTGCGGTTTTCTTTGATAGGTAAGTCGCATTTTTGGTCAAAAAGTAGGTCGCATGGCCAGTGTAAATCAGGGGGTTGATAGAACCAAGCAAGGGCTTGCTTGGTAAGAGCTGGTCAGTGCATTCTATATAGATAATGATGGTGCCAACCAATTTCTAAATTTAATATACACAGTATTATTATTACTAAAAATTTTCAAGATATTGCGTATAAGATTTGAATTTGCCTTGCAACTTGTACCTAAAAAAACAAAAAATAATGTTTGTGGCAAGTTCAATTGTCCTATTTTAGTATTTATAGTTCTAACTCACTTTAGTTACCACAAAAAAATTATAATTTTTAACATGCTAAACCATCTACGTATAGCATTAGACGTGGTCTGCTTCCTTTTAAAATAAACTTGTTCTGATCGAATTCCTAACAGTACGGGCTCCTAAAACTGAAATGAGATTGCACACAACATATTTTCTCTAGAAGCATGTAGACTGTGTGGAGCGAGAAATGGTTCCGATATCCTACACTACTTGACCGAATGTCCACAAACTCAAGAGATCAGGAAAAAATACTTCTGTCAATACCTCTCTTAGATGACAACAAAATACACAAAATAGGATTATGCTACAAATGAAAGAGTCTGAAAATAGCTACTGGGGGTAGCTAAAATGTATGAAGTCATGAATAGCTAAAACAGTTATGCAAACTGAAACAGATACATCAGCAGTGTAATATTATTTCCGCTTTTCATCTCCAGCTTTATGCCTTTCAATAGACATCTCAATGCGCTCTCCCGATGCGGTAGCACAACGTAGGCACATACGGCATCGATTCTGTCTAGACAAATGCTTACCTAAAAAGTGTACCTAATGCGTTATTTTTGTTAATTGTTTTTTGACACCATTTCTAAAATTCGAGACATACTAAGTATTAAATATCGATATTTGTTTATTTTTATTATTATAGTGGTTAATGTCCTTATGAACAACCAATTTTTATTAACAACCTCGTTACCTTTCATTGCGCCCTCTCGCGGTAATTTAAAAACTTGTTCTCATACTTTTTTTCGATCTGACTTCATTCGTATCGTATCTCGTAATCAAGGCAATACTTCGTAATTTACCTAGACTAATTTAACAATTATTTCTAGCAACTAAAAATTAAATGAATACAAAGCCCATACTGGCTAAACAGGCTGCTTGCCTGAGCCAAATTACACTACACTACACACTGGTCAACCCAACCTATTTTTATTGTCTCCGGTACAGCTGCTGTGATGGTAGAAGCAGTTACTGTTACTGGCTGACATTTTACGAGTACGGCATCATCCATATAGCATTTGCGGCACCCCAGCCATATTAAATTTAGCTGTAAAATAGAATCTATTTTCCTGGTGACGAGTCGGATGCACATTGATTGGAACCAATGTACTCTTACAGTGACGAAGTCTGAGCATGTGTGCAGCCCACATTGTACACAATGTATATAGAAAAAGATGCTTAAGGCTATGCCTTTAAATTCTGTTACTAGTGGAGTCTTTGGGAATAATAATATTGTTTGCGCAACACCAGCTAACAAGGAAGGTAATTTCTACTCGTACATGTAGATATTTGTATTAAATTAAAACGAAAAACACGCTTTTTTTTTTGTTGTATTACTTCCCAAATCTGGTTGGAAACAAGCAAGCACAGCTCCATGGGCGTTCAGGACATTTATTTGTAGGTCTTAATATTAATAAGTAAATAAACAGTTCAACCCCAAGACAATATCTTTTAATAGACTATATTTCCTGCTCATGTTTTGAACACTACCTGCCTTTTCAAAATGTGTAATATTAGCTAAATTAGTTTAGCCAACTAATTCTTATTTAAATCCAACGAGACGCAATAATAAAATGGATTTAGAAAGGGTAGAAAGAGCAGAATGGGCTGGGCATTTGGAGACAGAAAGAAACTCTCTCGCTAAGTTTATGTCTACTGACAGTAGCATACTACCGTAATAACTACTCAATTACTATAAGTAATTGTAAAATAGCTAAACAGATGGTGTTATTGGTAATAGTTTCAGTATTTCTCAATAGAAGGCCCCATCCTAACTCCAATGCTCAGACAGCGGCGGCACCGGAGATGATCTCTATCAGCTCCCTGGTGATGACGGCCTGTCGCGTCCGGTTGTACGTCAGCGTCAGCTTGTTGATCATCTCGCCGGCGTTCTTGCTGGCGGAGTCCATGGCGGTCATGCGGGCTGACTGCTCGCTGGCGGCGCCCTCCTTCAGACAGAAGAAGATCAGCGAAGCCAAGGCGAACTCGTTGTAGGCCGTCAGGGTGTCCGGATCAACGCTGTCGTACAGGCTGAGCTTCGAGGCCTGCAGTTCGGATGGCGGGCAGGCAATTGTTATGAGATTAATGATAGCTCTGCAGTGTTGAAGGCTACAGCTACGGGATGGGGGCGGTTCTACGGGAGGAGGGCGATTCTACGGGATGGGAGCGATTCTACGGAATGGAGGGCGATTCTACGGAATGGAGGGCGATTCTACGGAATGGAGGGCAATTCTACGGGAGGAGGGCGATTCTACGGGAGGAGGGCAATTCTACGGGAGGAGGGCGATTCTACGGGAGGAGGGCGATTCTATGGGATGGAGGGCGATTCTACGGGATGGAGGGCGATTCTACGGGAGGAGGGCGATTCTACGGGATGGAGGGAGATTCTCTGGGATGGAGGGCGATTCTACGGGAGGAGGGCGATTCTATGGGATGGAGGGCGATTCTACGGAATGGAGGGCAATTCTACGGGAGGAGGGCGATTCTACGGGAGGAGGGCAATTCTACGGGAGGAGGGCGATTCTACGGGAGGAGGGCGATTCTACGGGAGGAGGGCGATTCTATGGGATGGAGGGCGATTCTACGGGATGGAGGGCGATTCTACGGGAGGAGGGCGATTCTACGGGATGGAGGGAGATTCTCTGGGATGGAGGGCGATTCTACGGGAGGAGGGCGATTCTACGGGATAGAGGGAGATTTTACGGGATGGAGGGCGATTCTACAGGATGGAGGGCGATTCTACGGGATAGAGGGAGATTTTACGGGATGGGAGCGATTCTACGGGATAGAGGGAGATTCTACGGGATAGAGGGAGATTTTACGGGATGGAGGGCGATTCTACGGAATGGAGGGCGATTCTACTGGATAGAGGGTGATTCTACGGGATAGAGGGAGATTTACGGGATGGGAGCGATTCTACGGGATAGAGGGAGATTTACGGGATGGGAGCGATTCTACGGGATAGAGGGAGATTTTACGGGATGGAGGGCGATTCTACGGAATGGAGGGCGATTCTACTGGATAGAGGGTGATTCTACGGGATGGAGGGTGATTAACACGATTCAGGATGATTACATACAAGGGTGGATGCGATTCGACAAGGGTGGAGGCGATTCTACAAGGGAGAAAGCGATTCTACAAGACTGAAAGGCTATTCTAACAGGGAGAAGGCAATTCTATCAGGGAGAAGGCGATTCTACTAGGGAGAAGGTGATTTTACAAGAGTGGAAAGCGATTCTACCAGGGAGAAGGCGATTCTACCAGGGAGGAGGCGATTCTAGCAGGGAGAAGGCGATTCTACCAGGGAGAAGGCGATTCTACCACATACATGTGCAACCTCCAAAATTCGGTCAGCCGTGCGACTTAGTTTTAACAAAAATGCGACGTAGTTTTTGGCCAAAAATGCGACTTACATTTAAAAAAACCCGAAAGCAAAATTAACGCAACTTTGGGTAAACGGCAGGAGTAACTATGACTGTTTTATTAAGCTAAAATGCCTCGTCAGCTACTTAGTACTACTCTTTAGGTTATTTTTGGGTGGGCATTTTTGCGACTTCCTTGATTGGCCGCCAAAACGGTCGGCCGGATCGGCCGACTCGGCCGACTGTTGCGCATGTATGTTCTACCAGGTAAAAGGCGATTCTACCAGGGAAAAGGCGATTCTACCAGGTAAAAGGCGATTCTACCAGGGAGAAGGCGATTCTACCAGGTAAAAGGCGATTCTACCAGGGAAAAGGCGATTCTACCAGGTAAAAGGCGATTCTACCAGGGAAAAGGCGATTCTACCAGGGAAAAGGCGATTCTACCAGGGAAAAGGCGATTCTACCAGGGAGGAGGCGATTCTACCAGGGAGGAGGCGATTCTACCAGGGAGGAGGCGATTCTACCAGGGTGAAAGGCCAATGAAAGCCGGGATTGTCGGGCTTCAGATAGGCTCGGTGGCCAGCAGGTTTGCCGCACCTGGCTGACGAGATCCTGCGAGTAGAGCGGCTGCACGGAGGTCTTGTAAGACACGACGCTCTTAAACGAGTTGTAGAAAATGTCGGCGGTGTCGAACTGGAAGCCGCTGTTCGCGATCTCCTGGGCGATGTAGCTGGCATCGGCGAAGCTAGGCGGCTTCTTGCCGATGTCCTTGAAGTGCATGAGGATGTAGCTCCCGTACAGGCGCTTCAGCTGGGCGCGCGCCTTGTCGCCAATGGCAACAACCTTCACTTCCTTGCCTTTGCCCTCGCCTTCCAGATAGACCTTGATGGCCTTGGAGATGCTGCTGTTGGCGGCGCCGCACAGGCCGCGGTCGGAGGTGATGCCGAGCAGGAGGTGGCCCTTCGGCTGCTCCGGCTTGGGGATGTCCGCTTTGTCGAAAAATTCCTTCGTGCCAAGGCCGTAGGCGCGGGCCGCTCGGAGCTCCTTGAAAATTAAAAAAAAGCGTATAAAAATCATCAGGTGCTACTGTGAGTAGAGTAGACATCACAAGATCGGATAAATATTAATAGTATTAGTAAAAATACCTTCTCAGCCCTGTTGAACTTGGTGGCGGAGATGAGCTTCATGGACTTTGTGATCTTCTGAATGTTCTTCACCGACTTCAAACGGATGGAAATGTCTTTCAGCGTGGCCAGACCGCGAGCCTGGGCTCTGTGAGAAGCATGGGTAATTAGTTCCAGGAATTAGCATCACACAAATAATTTACATCAGGTAAGTAAGCGTCGCAAATATATACATATGCATTCACAACTTTTATTTTCCACGATTAGAAAGAACTTGAAACTGTGACAAAAATAGGTGCCTCTGTATTTTAAAAAAAATTGTATTAAATATGCTAGAAATTTTTACAAAATTCTCACTTTTCATACCACAGGTCTACAGCAAAAAAAAGATTAAATCACCAGGTCAAGTTTTTACACAAAATAGATTTTTTAGTGAAATTATTTTACATTTACTGGTCAGCTTGATGTCAAATTGAAATCATGTTGACCATTCAGAAGCAACCATCAGATTGTTTACCAATCCCTGATAGTTCTCAGCTCTCATGTTGCCTAAAATTTTGTTCAAAACTTCATTAAAAGTGCATCATGCAGCTCTTTCTAGATTAGTCATCAGCATCTCTCATTAGTTGCTGGACTTGGGAGCCACCAAAATATGCTGGCCTTCAGTTTCTTCTCAATGAGGTAAAGTGGCTCGCTTGATGAAGAGTAGATAAATAAAGGTAAATATCAACATGAAGTATTATTTGAGTTGCCGATGCATTTCGTCCATTTGCATTAGGACATCGTCAGGGTCTTTTTATTGAGAAACAATTTGAACTGCCACTGACCACTGCCTCGTTCAAATTGTTTCTCAATAAAAAGACCCTGACGATGTCCTAATGCAAATGGACGAAATGCATCGGCAACTCAAATAATACTTCATGTTGATATTTACCTTTATTTATCTTCTCAATGAGTAATAGAAATACACAACATACTCAAAGCACTATCCCTGCTTGTTGAGCACCTTTGTGGATTGCTTAATAAGGCCCAGTTTGATATGCAGTGGTGGGAACAATATCTTATTGCGATTGACCAATGGCTCATGGATGAGATGCTCTGCAAGGCTCTAGACACTCCCTCATTGGCTGACTGTTTAAAAAATATTGTCTGTCTTTTGCTAAACTACACAAGGTTATATTTGAATTTAGCATATCAAAATTACTATGAATAAGCTAAAACAACCTGTACCTTATGAAAAAAAAATTGTTGACCTGTGTACTTTTTTAATAGGTTGTATTATTTGCAACATTTTTGCAATGGATTTGCTTATTAAGCACTATGACCATTTTGTCAAAAAAAACTTTTTTTTATTTATAAAACTCATTAACTGATTTCTATATCCAATACATTATTCTTAGCATTTTTATCTTTTACTCATTGATAAAAATAAATACAATACAGCCAAAATACCCCAAAAAATCAACAAAGATTTTTAAAGTTTGTTTTTAGAAAAAATACACAAGAAGACTATATAAAAACTTTTTTGCCATCTTTAATATAGCCTATGCCTTTAATTCCTTCTTAATTTAGTAAACATGATTTAGCATATTTAAAGCTGTTTCCTAACTGGGGAGCAATGAAGCTAACCTGATAAAAACAATGAGAATTTTCTTAAAATTTCAAGTATATATTTTTTGTATATAATTTACTTTTATTATATATAATTGCATTGCAAAGTTATGCATAGTTTGCAAAAAACCCTCTTAGAATAAATTATAAAAATGTGCAAACATGTATCAAGGGTCTAGCAAAAATGTTTCAAAGGGATTACTCAGTCACAATAGTCATACCTTAATTGTACTGAAAAAACTTTCTTCTATACATTTATAGTAATTTTTGCTCTTCATGTTGTTTCTATGATTTTTTGGAATATATTTGTTATAGAATATATTTTACAGTGTGGCATTTTTATGTGCCCATTTTATGTATAGCCATTTTGATATAGATTGTAAGCACCATGTCAAATGTTATATTGCACTGCACCACACTGTACCAAACACCATAGAAAACACACCACACCATAAGGTCATTTTGAAAATATACGAAAGGCACTAGATAAGTTTTTAGCTGCGGTCAAACTATATTCAAATTAGGCCATATTTTCTGAGCATATTGAATAAGAAGTTTTATCATAATCCCCAAAGTTTCATGCTCCTAATTGTCACCATTCTCTCACTGTTGCATTTTATCTCAACAAGGTCTGTGACTCTTTCAGCACTGTAATGGAGCTCAATTTTGAACACTTTTGTGCCATGATTTTCTATGATTTTAAGAGTGGCTTGACATTTCACCAGTGCCATGAGTGGCTGTCTACTGCCTTTCCTAACCTTGCGCCATCCATCGCTACTGTCACCGCCTGGTTCTGGGAGTTCAAGTGTGGCCGAGACAGCTTGGAAGATGAAGGTTGAACGGTTGAACCGGCCAACCTGTTTCAGTGATGACACCTAAAACTATTGACCACGTGCGGCGCATGATTGAGGCTGATTGGCCAGTGACATATCAAATGATTGAGGCATGTCTTGGTATCTCATTGCCAACAGTTGCTTCTATCCTTTGTGATCACCTTGCTGTCCGCAAGCTAACCAGTTGCTGGGTGCCACATTTGCTCACTGCTGAGCAGAAGCAGGCCCGCATGAGCTAGTGCCAGGAAATGCTAGATAGGTTTGGCGGAGGGACGTCGAAGTCTGTCACAGACATTGTCACATGTGACGAAATGTGGGTGTATTGCTACGAACCCGAGTGGAAATGCCAGTTGCATGTGTGGGCTTTTGAAGATGAAGCCCCGCTGGACCAAGGTTGTCAGGGGTCGGAGCACTAGCAAGCAAATGGTAGCAACTTTCTTCTGAAAGACTGGCCACATTGCAACTGTAGCACTCAAGAGCCAGCGCATAGTGACTGCAGATTGGTACTACACCATCTGCTTGCTGCGTGTCATCAGTCAGCCTTAAAGAGACGCAGCCAAAGTGCAGCATTCAAGGTCTCTGGCTGCACTAGGACAACACTAGTGCACACACGGCAAATCAAACTGGAGAGTTTCTACAGACAGTGGGCTTCCAACAGCTCAATCATCCACCATATTCACCTGACCTGGCACCGTGTGACTTTTTTTGTTTCCATTTATCAAGAATTCCATGCGAGGATGCCGATTTTCTTCCGCCAAAGAGGCTGTTGATGTCTATAGATCGGCCATTGAGGGGGTATCCCACTCAGAGTGGCGCCACTGCTTTGAAACTTGGTTTGAGCGGATGAGGCGGTGCATCCAAGCTGATGAAGAGTACTTTGAAAAGCTCTGAAAGTTTCATCTTTATAATTGACCACAGCTAGAAACTTATCTAGTGCCCTTCATACCAGATGGCTATCCACCATTTAGAAGCTTTTTTCCAATAGGGGCAAGAAACTTACTTTTTACTGAAATTTGCCTTTTATCTACATATTGGCAAGTCATGAGTCCCTCATTAAAGTCTATAATAAAGGTTTCAACCCCACTTTGGCAAAAGTCAATATCAGTATAAAATACTTTTGCAGTGACAGTTTTATCTAAAGCTGGAAATTTTGACAAACAATTCATTGAGATTAATCTAAGCTTTAGTAGAGTCTTGTCTTGTTTTTCTAAAAAAATAGAAAAATTTTTTCTAATCTATCACATGTATATAAACATCACATTTTTTAGTATAAAAGAAGTCAAAATAAAAAAAGATAAAAAAGAGGATTAACAATAAAATATTGTTTTATTAAGTACTGATCTATTATTAGTAGGACTTCAAAGTAAAATTTAGGAACTTGAAAAAATATTATAAGATCCCTACAATTGCACATATACCTATCTATCTACCATAAAACTATTTTGGTAGGTAGGTTTGGTAGGTTTTGGTAGGTAGGCAAACCATTTATTGCACTTTGTATATATAATATAACTATTAGCTAAGTTGAGTTTTAAATTTACAAACTATAAATATATGCAATACAGTAAATAAACAGGCTTAATTTTTAAAAAGCTACAATTATCAAAGTTATAGCTATATGATTTTGCTATACTTATAGTCATGATAACATAGATATGTTTTTGCTATTTTTAGGGTCATAAATCATTGCTTGTGAGCTTGTCTGATAGCCACTTGCACAATTTAGATTATTAATATCTGCATTTGCTTCTATAAGTATAATTTAGGAAAATATTCTTCCCCTTAGAGGGTTTATTAAAATGAATTTTAAAAAGTTACAGACATTCTTGCTAGGGGTGCAGATGCACTATTGGTTTTAAGAAAAAGAGTGCAAACATGCAATCATTCTAATCAGGTGGTAAATTATACATGTAAATGTATTATAAAACATAAATTTATAAAGCATACAAGACAAAAGGTGCTAGTGCAGGGGCACAAGGATGTACTGCTTGTTATATATTTATATACTTATACTAATGTTACAGATATAGTTTCTTTCTACGCAGCTGTGTAGGCAATTTTTCACAAGTGCGCCAGACACTATCTGCAAAAATCTTTATTTGCTCCAATGGGATCTTTTGTATTTAAGCAAACATTTTGCATTGACTTTTATAGTCAATTCTAAATACATTTTAGTGCATGCTATGAGCTGCATAGAATGCAGTCATATTTGCAAAGGACGGCTGCACCTAAAACTTGCCGCATAATTCGCATTTTGTTCTATGTAGCCTGTAAGAGTTTCCGTTCCCACGCGCCTGTTCTGTAGTGTTTTAAATAAAAGGAGAGACAGTGGAGGCGCTCGCTTCACTTTCCTCTTGCCCGCATCTGCGGGCCTAAAGGCATGGCTATTGCCTTGGCTGGGCTGTAGGCCGCAGCAGCCTGGGCCTAGAAAACCGTGCTTCAAGTTCAATTCTTTGTTATCTGACATGAGCAGAAGGTGCAGGCAGGATGGACACAAAATCCTACCTGTTACAATGGTTCCCTGACCAGGAGTCGAACCCGGGCCGCCTGGGTGAGAGCCAGGAATCCTAACCGCTAGACCATCAGGGAAAGAGGATCCCTGGTTTTCACCCAGGTAGCCCAGGTTCGACTCCCGGTCAGGGAAACAATATAGGAGGTTGCGCGCCTGTCGAGTTAAGCGGCTAAATATGTTTGCTTGCGCCTCCTTTTGATTTCAATTAGCCTTTCAACTTTACTGGCTTTACTGTTCAATCGAAAGTTTAGAACACAAGTTTTTGTTCAAACAATAGTTGTTAGGCCGTCAGTTTGCTCGCTTGCAAGTTGGCCCATTTCTACTTTTCTGCACTTATATTTATACAACAAAATTTGCCTCAGTCAGCGTTATTTCAAACCAATAGCAATTGTAGCAAAAGAGTTCTAGATCAACGCAATTGCAAGAAAGTCTGGGAATTATTTTTTTGGTGCGAAAGTTTGGATGCCTGTGTGCCAGTTTCATGTGAACAGCGAAATTGGACACTGCTGTTGTGCGTCATTCGGCGGCTCCACCAGTGTTGCAGCTGTATCAATGTTGCAGATCTTGGGCGCTGATCTCAGCAGTTTTCGTGAGAACCAGACATTCAGACATTCTTAGTGCAAGCCAATTTCAGCCAGCTAAACTTTTCTAACTTTCACTTGTGCAAACAATTGAGCGTTGGGAAGTACAATGAACTCCTGCTGAACTGGTCTTGCTGTCCTGAGCCGATCAGCTGATTGTTGCGTACTGCTGAGATCGTTGATGCTGCTGCTGCTGATGGTGCGAGCCAAGCTACATTGGGTGTCTTAGACAAAGGCTAGCGTCCGCAACGTTGGGGCCTACTTCATAACTTTGGTCCCCTCGCTCCAGGCTCACATTGGGTCCTCTCGTTGCCGTCCAGCCTTGCCAGGTGACTTGACCAGGTGACACGACTAGGTGACCTAGCCTATCCCTATTCCTAGACTTATGAGCATTTTCTTATGGCTCATACATGCCAACAAAATGTCAAGTCACCATAAAAAGTATTGGTAAAAATGCAAAAAAAGTTTTTTGTGGACCCCATGCATTTAAGCCATAAGACCAACTCTTTAGGCATTGCTGCAAAGCCCCAAAGCAAAAGGTTTTAACTATTTTAATTTAGGTATTGTGGGTAAAATATTAAATAAAGTGCATTTTTTATTTTTATAAATAAAGAATTAAAAAGCTAAAAAGACATATTATGAGCATAGAAATTAGTTATGGTAAAAGTTGGTAAAAGATAAAAAGATTAATAAAAACTGCAATTGACAATAGGCTAGCTTAACTTGCAAAAAATAGACTAAAATATGTATAAAAATGCAAAGCTTTAAAAGAAAAGCAATCAAAACCTATTAAGGTTTCACAAAATATTTGTTTGATCTTCCAAAAAATTTTAATAACATGTAAGATGTAATACCAATGACAATTGTCAATGGCAGGGTAGGCCCAGCCCAACTAGGCCTATTATGCTAAAAAGGGTACACTTACAAAAGTGGGCCTGTCGTTTGAAGATGCAGTAGAGATGACATGTTTAATTATTGAAAAAAGCACTTTATTTAGTAGTATTTCAAAGATATCGCCCGATGCTTCTAATTGTGCTAGTGCTAGCGTGCCTTTGATGTATGAGAAGGAGGAGCGTCGGTCGTCCAACTTTTTGTTTCTGCTTTAAAAATCTAATTTATAACAGAATTGAAATTTTTGGTGCTATTCATAAAATAAACAAAAAATGATCTCTTATTGCCTAATTTTTTCAATTCAGATATTTTTCGGATAATAATAATTGATTTTTTAAATTTTAAAATATAATATGATTTAATTTTTTCTAAATTTTAGGAAGATTTCGTGAGGTACTTTATACACTTTTATTTTTTATCGCAGGAAATATATATTAATAACAAGATTTAGACAAGTTTGATCTACGAAGCATGATATTATATTATAAATAAAACCTGCAAATGTGATGTGTTCGTCGTGCTATACATGTACATAAACATAATTATTTGCCTTCTTGGGTCAATATAATGTCCATTAAAATTCTGAATAGCGCATTTCATGCTTTGATACTACGCGTATTCAAGCTCTAATGTCAATACATACATTCATGCTGTTTCAAGAAAAAAGTTTATATTGAAGTTGAAATCAATGTCCTAGCTGTCAATATATGTGGGCATAACTGGCCTATGAAACCGCACGACCATTCACATGCTAAGTGTATAGTTTGTCGCCTCTACGTCGGTTAAGATCGTCGGTTCTGAACTTCTGAAGATAAGTTAATGCATGGTACTGCATGCATCTGCATGGTATTGTACCCTCGCAACGTCATCGCATGGGAGCCATGTATAGTTGGATTCTTGATGTATATGTATATGGAGAAGTGGAATTCTATCAATGTAAATAAAGAATTATGCAGTGTACATGTACGAACATTAAGATATACATATGTATTAAAGCTGACCACGGCACGCGGCCAATCCGGATTTCACACAATGAGCCGCATACACTACACTCGATCACTCTCACTTCCTCTCCGATCGAGTCGACGATGGTGCACTGACGACAGTGAGTAAAATTAATCCAAGTTCATTCGCAGATCTAGAGGATTCAGCTCAATCGGTTTCCTGCACGGTCACACCCAACTGCAGCCGGCTCTATAGCATATAGATTATGCCCTGGAATAGCCAGCAAATACTATAAGCATAAGGTAAGAAAAATCCAAAGTGCTCCAATCGACATTGGTCAGCCTTCGCTCGAACCAATAATGAACCGGTGAGGCTTCCGTACATGAGCCTTGCACGGCCGAAATGCTGGGCACACGGGCTGAGCTGGTCGATATTAGCAGAGACAGGCGCGGCCCAAAGCAATTCTACTCGACAGAGCGAATTCGCTGCAGAGGAGAAACCCCAGCAGCAGCAGCAGCAGCAGCAGCAGCAGCAGCATGAGCATGAGAAGCGGTAGCCGGCAGGAGCGGCAAGAGCAGCAGCAGGCGGCCTCGCACTGCCGCCGCAAAGTGTCATTCTGCAACTCGGCCGAGCTCATCTCCACGGACTCGGCCGCCAACCGGGTGGTGCTCAGCCAGACCTCCGTGCCGCTGGAGACCGACGCAGAGCTGCCGCGCTCGCTGCTGCCGAAGGACGCCGCCGAGGAGCCGCCGGAGGAGGCGGCGGAGGGCGCCAGCCTGCTCCGCCAGGCCGGCAGCTTCAAGCGGGCCCGCGCCATTCTGCAGGCCGAGCTGGCCACCATGGAGGAGCCGCCTGAAGCCGAGGCTGCGGCAACGACGGCAGCTTCAGCGACTTCAACAGCAGCCGCCGCCGGAGCAGCTGATCAGCTTCATCAAGCAGCGGCAAATCTCGAAGACGGCTGTGTTTGAGCTGGGTGAATTTTCTGACTGGAAGTTTGGAGCCGAAGCGCCACAAGCTTCAGCGCTTTCGAGTTTAACTGCTTTGCACTGAATGTATAAGGCATGGAATAAGCATACACTGGCACTCATTATTTTTTCTATTGCTTAAATTTGCTAAAGTCTCGCTCGATCGCTCTGCCTGTAAATTAGCCCGCATAAACCGCTTGCTCTGAGCTATAAACTAGACTGAGAGCTGAGACAGTCAGAAACCAGGGCACAAGGCTGCGCTGGGACAGAAACTGTTCGCACCTCAATTAACTGCTGTCGTTGATTAATTAAATGCCCAATAAAATGAACTGGAACCGGGTAACTTTTGCGAAGTTAAACCAGCCACCACAAAGGTAATTACAGTCGGTCTAATCAACCCCAGTAGATCTAATCAACCCCCAGTAGATCTAATCAACCCCCAGTAGATCTAATCACCCAGTAGATCTAATCGACCCAGTAGATCTAATCAACACCCAGTAGATCCAATCACCCAGTAGATCTAAACCCAGTAGATCTAATCAACCCAGTAGATCTAATCAACCCAGTAGATCTAATCAACCCAGTAGATCTAATCAACCCAGTAGATCTAATCAACCCAGTAGATCTAATCAACCCAGTAGATCTAATCAACCCAGTAGATCTAATCAACCCAGTAGATCTAATCAACCCAGTAGATCTAATCAACCCAGTAGATCTAATCAACCCAGTAGATCTAATCAACCCAGTAGATCTAATCAACCCAGTAGATCTAATCAACCCAGTAGATCTAATCAACACCCAGTAGATCCAATCACCCAGTAGATCTAAACCCAGTAGATCTAATCAACCCAGTAGATCTAATCAACACCCAGTAGATCCAATCATCCAGTAGATCTAAACCCAGTAGATCTAATCAACCCAGTAGATCTAATCAACCCAGTAGATCTAATCAACACCCAGTAGATCCAATTGTAAGAGCCGAGAATTTAGAGTAAGTTTACGAAGTATATTTTGATGCACGATAATTTACTAGCGATTAAATAGTCAGCGATGATAGATCGATTAAAGTGACTCACCCAACTGGGGTGGTGGGCATGTACAGAGAAGAAAGCGAGATGCAAGTACATATACTAATAGAGCAGCCCCCACCCCGACGGCCCAAACCAAACGCAACCCTACATCACTCTCCCCCAAGAAAAATATGGGATAAAAAAACGGGATAAAACAAAAGCAAACAAAAAAAAAGTTCATGCAACGCGAAAAAAGTCCCGATCAGAAAGAAAGCACGTCAACAGGTCGCCGTGTAAAAATCCGGCCGCCGGCGCTGCCTGCCCGACCGGCGCACCGTGTTGCCGGGTTCAGCCGCGTCCAGGTTGCGCAGCGGCTCCCAGGCGTCCGGGCCGGCCAGCTGGCCCGCGGCGTCCTCGACGCTCTGACAGTCGTCCTCGGTGGCCGGCTTGGCTGGCGGCCTGCCGCTCAGATTCGGTCGGTCGATAAAGCGCTTCAAGCGGTCGTGGTGGACCAGCAAGCGGCGCCTGCCGTTCACAGCCTGCAGCCGGTAGTTCACAGGGCTGACCTTCTTAAGGACGATGAACTGGCCGGACCACCGGTTCGACAGCGACTTGCACTGGCCGCGCTTCATCGCATGGTGCGTCAGCATCACTCGGTCACCGGTCTTGAAGTCGGTAGTCTCTGCCCCTAGGTTGTAGAACTCGTGCTGCGATTTCTGGGCCGTGTGCAGGTGCGCCCGCACTACCTGAAAGCCGCGCCTGATTCTCGCCTGCAGGTCCGCGCAGTCCTGCGGCTGGTCGCGCTGCCCACCGAGTGCCAAGTCGACCGGCAGTCTGGGCTCGATGCCGCGTAGCACTTTGAACGGCGACTCGCCCGTGGAGCTGTTCTCAGAGCTGTTGTAGGCCCACACGACATAGGGCAGCAGGGCGTCCCAGCTGGCCTGATTCTCTGAGCAGAATGCGGAGAGCATGTTGCCCAGCGTCCTATTGAACCTCTCGACGTTCCCGTTGCCGCTGGGGTGAAACGGTGAGGTCCTCGATTTTTCTGCTCCGAGCAGCGCGCAGGTCTGCTTGAAAACTTCGGCCTCAAACTGGCGACCTTGGTCCGAGTGCACGACCTCCGGAACTCCGTGCCGCAGCACCACACAGGTCACCAGAGCCTCGGCTACCGTCTTGGCGTCGATCTGGCTGAGGGCCGCCGCCTCCACCCACTTTGAAAATGTGTCGACAAAGCAGATGATGTAGCGCTTGCCAGACTCGGTGACTGGCAGTGGGCCCTTGATGTCGAGTTGCATGACAGCCCACGGCTTGGCCGGTAGCGGCTGCCGCACCAGCTCAGCACGCGCTCGCTTTGGCGCTCTCTTGCGTCGTTGGCAGACCAGGCAGCTCCGCACCCAGTCCCGCACGTCCTCGCGCATGTCCGGCCACCAGGAACGCTCGCGCAGAGCCCGCAGCACCCGCCGCTGTCCGAGGTGACCCGCGCTCGGCCGGTCGTGCGCCTGGTGCAGCAGCTCCGCTCTCATGTGCTGGGGGATCACCGGCAACCCATTGTGGAGCAGTGCGCCAGACAGCGACAGCGTCAGACAGGGCAGCAGCTTCTGGACCGATGCACTCACCGCCGCCGGAACTTGAAAGTTGGGCTGGAGCACCGCGTGCCGAACCGCGTGCAGAACCTGGTCCTGGTCCTGCTCGTCAGGCAGATTAGCGATCTGGAACTGCACCGCCGCTGCTCGGCTGAGGGTGTCTGGCACGATGTTCTCCTTGCCGGGCCGGTACAGGATTTCCAGGGGGAACTCCTGAATGAGCTGTAGCCAACGTGCCAGCCGACCGGTTGGCTCCTTCGCGTTGAGCAGCCCAGTGATCGGCTTGTGGTCGGTGAACACCTGGATCTTGCAGCTGTTGCTCAGGTACATGCGGAACTGCTTGAGGCTCCAAACAATCGCGAGCAGCTCCCGGTCCGTGGTGCTGTAGTTGCGCTCTGCCTTGCTCAGCGTCCGGGAAGCGTAGGCCACTGGCAGCTCCTGGCCGTCGCGCTCCTGGCTGAGCACCGCACCCAAGGCCACAGCACTGCTGTTACAGCTGATGACGATAGGCCGGCTGAAGTCGGGCAGCTGGAGCACCGGGGCCTGGGTCAGCGCGTCCTTCAACTTTTTCAGCACCGCAGCATGCTCTGACGTCCACACGAAGCCGCCGCCCGCGCCTTTCTGAGCCAGGTGATGCAGCGGTTTGGCTATGTCAGAGAAGTTTGGCACGAACCTGCGGTAGAAGCTGAGCATGCCGATGATGCGTCGAACATCCTCCTCAGACTGCGGCTCCGGCATCCGCCTGATCGCCTCGACCTTCTCCGCGGCAGGTGCGATGCCGCTCTCAGAGACTTGGTGACCCAGGTACGTGACGCTCCGGTAGGCAAAGAAGCTCTTGCCTGGGTTCAGCTTCAGCTTGACAGACCGCAGTCGATGCAGCACCTTGGACAGTGGCTGAACGTGGCTCTCAAAGTCCCTGTTGAAGATGATCAGGTCATCAATGTACGCGATGACCTCCTCCCAGCTCAGGCCGGTCATGATGAGCTCCATCATTCGCTGGTACGTCGCAGGCGCGTTGCACATGCCGAATCCCATTTTGCGGAATTGCATCAGGCCGCTCGGAGTGTAGAACGCTGTCAACGGCCGATCCTCCTCTCTGACCTCCACCTGAAGGAAGCCTTGGCGCATGTCGATCGTAAAGAACCATGAGCAGCCAGCCAAGGAGTCGAGCGCTTGGTGCAAATGCGGCAGCGGGTGGGCGTCCTTTACTGTGAGGTTGTTCAGCGCCCGCCAGTCTACACAGACTCGGATGTCATTATTCTTCTTTCTGACGATTATCAGGTTGCTCGCCCACGGGCTGGTGGAGGGCTCGATGACGCCGTGTTGTCGCATCTGCTCCAGCTTCTCGTCCACTTGCCTCCTGAAGGCGTGAGGCACCCGCCGAGGCCGTTGGCGAATCGGGCGAGCGCCGTCGTCCAGCTCAATCTTGTGCTGCGCTGCGCTGCTCGTACCAACGTCGAACTCATGGACTGAGACCAGGTCGGCAAATGCCCTCAGCAGCATTGCTAAACGGTTGCTGTCCTCCTCCGGCAGCTCCGGATTGATGTTGAACTGGTCTGCGGGGCCTCGCCACTCGTGCACGTCCTCGTCCTCGTCGATAACCTCCGCGCTCTCGAAGGTGCCGATGCTCTGGCTGGAGAACAGCGTGACCGGGCTGCAGCTGAGGTTGCACACCTGAACCGGAATCTTGCCGCTCTCTGAAGACACCGCGAACACGCGGCCGGGCAGCACTCCGATTCTGTCGATGAACTCCTGTGACGGCTCGAAGATGCCATGTGCCTGCTTGGTCTCGGTCGTCACGTCCACCACTTTAACTGACCTTGGCGGTACCACGACGGCGCCCTGAACTTTGGCGATGATCACTGTGGGAACCAAGCAACAAGACAGCGGGCCATCTTGCTTGGAATCGCAGTCACTGAACGGAACCGCCTCACCATCGAATGCGACTGTCTTGGCACCCTGGTCAATGCTGAACTGCGATCTGGCCGCCTTGCTCACGAAATCCACCCCCAGGATGAAGTTTGGGCGAATCCCTCTGACCACCAGCACGTCCATTTGTCTGCGCAGCTGATGACTGAGTCGCACCGTAATGCTCACGCTTCCTAACAGCTCGAGAACGGAGCCGTCCACGGACACAGGCCTGACATCTGCCGGCTTCAGCTCGCAGCGACCGTCCAGCTCTCTCAAAGCAACGTCGCTGATCAGCGAGGTCTGCGCTCCGGTGTGCAGCAGCCAGCGGCACGGCTTGCCGTTTGCCTCTCCAGGTATAAAAATAGCATGAAGCACGGGATTGCTCCTTGGGGTTGGTGTGGGTCCCGCACCCGTTGCACCAACCCTTAAAAGTTTCCCGGAGCCTTCGATGGGCAGACAGAGGCCTTGTGCCCCCGCCCAGAGCACTTGTGGCAGATGATCGGACCCGGCTGTTTCTCTTGCTGACATTGCGCTGCACGGTGTCCGAGCTGGCCGCAGTTGAAGCAGCCGCTTCCTCGCTGTTGACGGCGACGCCGAGTGTCGGTACCCGACTGTACGCTGACCCTCGCGATGAGCTCCTCCATGCGTTTCTCCAGTCTGTCCAGGCGGTCCTCGCTTGGTTCTGCCGATGATGTAGCGCTGACGGCTCCGACTGCCGCCACCGACTGTCGCCCAGCCAGCTCCTCCAGCCGAGCCGCCCGCTGCAGCAGAGTCTCCAGGCTGCAGGTCTCTGCGTCCTCTGCCTTAAGCAGGTTGTCACGAATGTCGGCCTTGAGCAGCTGCAGAAGCTTGAAGCGCACATCTCGGTCTCGTTGAGCAATTGAGTCCTCCGGTCTGGCTTTCTGGTGTAGCAGCTTCAGGTTAAAGCAGAGCTCACGCAGTGTCTCGGCATCTCCACGTATCCTCGCATAGAAGTCGCTCATGGCCTTAAAGCTGTCGGCTTCGCCTCCATAAAACTTTGTGAGGTCCTCCTTTATACTTTTAAAACTCTTTTGTCTTGTCTCGGCCAGGTCCCAGACGACCAGTTGGGCTTCTCCCGTGAGCAGCAGCTTCACCTTCGACGCTGAGGTCGCGTCGTCCCATTTCGCATCGTTGGCGAATTCCTCAAAGATGCGCAGCCACTTTCTCACGTCAGTGCCGTCTGTTCCACTGAACTTTGGCGGTAGAAGGGTGTTCTGGGCCATGAGTGCACTTGCACTGGGTTTTCGCTGCCACCAATGTAAGAGCCGAGAATTTAGAGTAAGTTTACGAAGTATATTTTGATGCACGATAATTTACGAGCGATTAAATAGTCAGCGATGATAGATCGATTAAAGTGACTCACCCAACTGGGGTGGTGGGCATGTACAGAGAAGCAAGCGAGATGCAAGTACATATACCAATAGAGCAGCCCCCACCCCGACGGCCCAAACCAAACGCAACCCTACACAATCATCCAGTAGATCTAAACCCAGTAGATCTAATCAACCCAGTAGATCTAATCAACCCAGTAGATCTAATCAACCCAGTAGATCTAATCAACACCCAGTAGATCCAATCACCCAGTAGATCTAAACCCAGTAGATCTAATCAACCCGGTAGATCTAATCAACCCAGTAGATCTAATCAACCCAGTAGATCTAATCAACCCAGTAGATCTAATCAACCCAGTAGATCTAATCAACCCAGTGGATTTAATCAACCCCCAGTAGATCTAATCACTCCAGTAGATCTAATCAACCCAGTAGATCTTATCACTCCAGTAGATCTAATCACTCATCATCTAATAAATCTCACAACTCCAGTTAGTGGATCGAATCACTTCACTATATATTTAATCACCCCAGTGGATCCGATCACTTACATGTTAATAAGATTAACAACCCGAACACCAGTGGCTTATCGAATGCAGACCGAATTCCCTGAATGTTTGATAAAATCCATGCATTAATTCCTATCACACCGGGCAGTCCTGTGAAGTTGCTCAAGCACTTCGTGCGTGCTTAATCCCAATGAGCTGGAAGGAATTAAAAGTGCAGAGCGCTGCGCCGGCTCCAAGCCGGACTCAGCGAGATCTGCCAAAGTAAATTGCACACGACTCGGGCCTTATTTAAACAAAAAAATAACGCACGAAAACTTTGAACTCTGATCGGCACAGCAAAATCTCCTGCAGGCGCTTTCCCTGCGGACTGGCGGTTGGAGCATAGCAGCCAAGGTGGGGCTGACTCGGGGATTCGAATGCCCGCTCCCCCCCCCCCCTCCATCGCTGCTCCCGCCTGGCTAATGCAATTAGGCCGCTCACTCCGCGGGCGGCTCCTGCGGCGGTCCAGAACGGCCCGTTGGCGATCAACTGGAAGCGGCCGCCGGCTCCGCAGCAGCTCCGGTCTGTGCGGCTTCCAAGCGGAAAATGCGAGAGAGAGAGAGAGAGAGAGAGAGAGAGAGAGAGAGAGAGAGAGAGAGAGAGAGATTCGTGCAGAGACTCGAACCCCGGGACCCAAGACTCGGGGCTCAAGCTATCAGGCCAGAGTATGAGGTTGATGGAGAGCGGTCCAATCGCGAGGCGGCCTCTATCTCCTGCCAGGATGAAGGCGGTGGAGGCTGAGCACTTCTCAAATGGCCCGCCTCTATGAATTCTGGCTTGGGGAGACTTTGCCAGCATTTGCTAATGGATGCAGCGGCTCTGGTTGGAGAGCTGGAATCGATTGATGCAGTGAATGGAGCGACTCCGGCAGTGAAGGGACTGCTTGCGAGTGCATAAAATCATTTTATACTGAATGAATGGTGTTAAAAGCAAAAAGGCTGGTTTGGAAAGTAAAAATATTTTTCAGAGGGTACGTGCATCGATTGAGTGATTAGACTCATTGGAGAGTGAAAAGACTCATGGGAGAGTGAATAGACTCATCGGAGAGTGAATAGACTCATCGGAGAGTGAATAGACTCATTGGAGAGTGAATAGACTCATCGGAGAGTGAATAGACTCATCGGAGAGTGAATAGACTCATTGGAGAGTGAATAGACTCATTGGAGAGTGAATAGACTCAATGGAGAGTGAATAGACTCATTGGAGAGTGAATAGACTCATTGGACAGTGAAAAGACTCAATGGAGAGTGAATAGACTCATTGGAGAGTGAATAGACTCATCGGAGAGTGAATAGACTCATAGGAGAGTGAACAGACGTATTTGAGAGTGAATAGACTCATTGGAGAGTGAATAGACTCAATGGAGAGTGAATACACTTATTGGAGAGTGAATAGACTCAATGGAGAGTGAATAGACTCAATGGAGAGTGAATATACTCATAGGAGAGTGAACAGACGTATTTGAGAGTGAATAGACTCATTGGAGAGTGAATAAACTCACCGGAGAGTGAATAGACTCAATGGAGAGTGAACAGACGTATTTGAGAGTGAATAGACTCAATGGAGAGTGAATAGACTCATTGAAGAGTGAATAGCCTCATTGGAGAGTGAGTAGACTCATTGGAGAGTGAAAAGACTCATTGGAGAGTGAATAGACTCATCGGAGAGTGAATAGACTCATTGGAGAGTTAATAGACTCATTGGATTCGGCCGCCGAATCCCAGTGCAGTCCCATGGCCAGATCAAAGCCAGGCCGCCGAATCCCAGTGCAGTCCCATGGCCAGATCAAAGCCAGGCCGCCGAATCCCAGTGCAGTCCCATGGCCAGATCAAAGCCAGGCCGCCGAATCCCAGTGCAGTCCCATGGCCAGATCAAAGCCAGGCAACCGAATCCCAGTGCAGTCCCATGGCCAGATCAAAGCCAGGCCGCACATGAAAAGCTGGTTCGTTCCTCTTGCCCTTACAATAGGAAATGCCGACCTGATCTGGCCGGGTGTTCGTTCGCTGCGGCCTCTATTTATTTACCTGATTTCCTATCTCTCAATGGTTCCCCACTGACATCATCTTTGTCCTTGCATAGAGATGTAGGCATCTCCACCCCCTATTTCTACTCCCTATTTCTACCCCCTATTTCTGCCCCCTCCCTATCTCTATCTCTCTATCTCTATCCCCTATCATTATTCCCTATCTGTATCCCCCTATCTCCATCCTCTATCTCTA
The DNA here is from genome assembly GCA_002269645.1 of Macrostomum lignano. NCBI lineage: Eukaryota > Metazoa > Platyhelminthes > Macrostomidae > Macrostomum > Macrostomum lignano. Next base: position 129,112 of record NIVC01001626.1, on the reverse strand, counting down.
TCTCTAAATCAGAGCAATCGAACTCAAACCCGGCCATGCATGCTCATGCCTAAGAGCAGAAAATTGCCCCTACGGCTGAGTCTCCGCTGTCTTCTTGAGATTCCCGCCTGCTCCCATTTGATGTTGAGCTTCAATCAGCCTCCCAATCATTGCTCCCTCCCTAATACACCAAAAAGTAGCTTCATTCAGGAGAAATTATTTTATAAGATGGGAGACGAAAGTCCGACTGGCTGAGATGTGCAGAAGCTGCGCTAATGCGTCTTCAATTTCTTTCCGCCGGAGCCGCCCCTGTGGCTCGGAGGGATAAAAATCCTCTTTTGGGCGAGGAAGACGCGATAATCCGTTAAGAGGATTTTCCTGGCCAAACAAGGCAGGCATTTCGAGGCTAAGCGGCAGAGAGCTCGGGCCTTCCTCGGCGTCAGGACTGCTTGGGGATGCCTGGACTGACTAAGGGCTCTCCTGACGGGAGAGGAAGGCTGAAAATTAAAAATAGAATACACGGATCAGACAGAGAGACAGGCAGACAGGCAGACAGACAGACAGACAGACAGACAGACAGACAGACAGACAGACAGACAGACAGACAGACAGACAGACAGACAGACAGACAGACAGACATACAGACAGACGCTCAGCCGTTCATAGCTGGAGGTGAAGCAGGGACAAACAAGGGGGACAGGTGGTCAGAGATGGAGTTGAAGCAGGGACAAACAAGGGGGACAGGCGGTCAGAGATGGAGTTGAAGCAGGGACAAACAAGGGGGACAGGCGGTCAGAGATGGAGGTAAAGCAGGGACAAACAAGGGGGACAGGCGGTCAGAGATGGAGGTGAAGCAGGGACAAACAAGGGGGACAGACGGTCAGAGATGGAGTTGAAGCAGGGACAAACAAGGGGGACAGGCGGTCAGAGATGGAGGTGAAGCAAGGACAAACAAGGGGGACAGGCGGTCAGAGATGGAGGTGAAGCAAGGACAAACAAGGGGGACAGGCGGTCAGAGATGGAGGTGAAGCAGGGCCAAACAAGGGGGACAGGCGGTCAGAGATGGACAGGGGGCGGTCCGGAAAAGACAGCTAACGAGATAAGCCCGAAGTTAATCCATAATCCGAGATCAGAGCCGGAAGGCAGCAGCGGCAGATTCGGCGGCACAGAAGGCGCAGGCGAGAGAAATAGTAGAAGCAGAAGACTCCAAGCAGCAGATTGCCGCTGCGGCAGGCAGCTTTGGCGTGTGGGGAAGGCTGAAGATTCCTCCTCCCTCAATAGCGCCCTTCACTCCTCAGCCCCTTCGCCCTCTGTCCCTCTCCAGCCTGCATGGCTACTTCAGGACGCCGAGGGAGGGGTCGGGGCAGGACTGCAGGACGGCGGAGGTTCTGGCAACCCCCTAAGGCCGTTTCTCGGAATCCTGATTAGGCCTCCATCCGCGCCGCACCCTTCAGCTCCTGTCTGTCCCCGCCGCCTGCCCCAGAACTGCTGCGGCCGTAAGTGCAGCAGCTGCAAATAAAGATGGAAGGGACTTGGCGTCGCGGTTCGGTTGCCGGCGGTTTCGAAGTTCTAATTTTAAAACTCGCCGCTTCGCCTCGCGCACTTTCTGAGCGGAGATTCTGCCGGCTTCGATGCGGCCAGAAAGCAGGGGGTGATGCGGCTTGCAGCCTCCGGAGGAGAGCCGGCGCTCGGTCAGCTGCTGCTGCTGCTGCTTGTGGCTTCGCTGCTGCGGCAGGCAGGAGGTGCCGACAGTCCCGAGTCTCCACAGCGGCTGCTCGCGTCGGCGGCGCGGGGCAACGGCGCCGTCTGCCCCTGTGCCCACCTGGAGCGTGGCGGTTTCTGGAGCGGCAAAGTGGCCGCGGCCTTGGGCGTCAGGAACGGAATCTTCGCCGAGTCCCGCTGCCGGTGTCCCCCTGGCAACAACTGCAAGAGAAGTTGGCGCCACTCGGACACGTCGCTCACGGTCAGGTGGATCGGCGCTAGCGGTGAGCGCGGCTCCAGGAGTTGTTCATGGAGAGCTTTGCTGATCATGAAGGGCACTGTTGGTCATGGGGTAATGTTCTCGGAGGGCACTGTCAATCATAGGGTTTCGCTCTTGAAGGGCACTGTTGGTCGACAGAAGAGGCAATTAAGCATTGAAAGCAGCATGGTAGGTTTCGATGGGGAGGAAAGGTTGAGAAGCTTCCCCCACACATCACTGCTCAGGCGTTCGAGACAGCGAGATGCAGCTGCAATTCTGCAGCCCCGTCTACCCAGTCGGGCTGCCAACCTGCAGCCGGGACCAGGTGACCTTCCAGCTGAGGCAGATCGGCTGGTGGCTGGACCTTCAGGCGGTGCTTTGCCGCTGTCCGCCGCGAAATGCAACCGAAGCTCCCAGCAACTCAGTTCACAGCTTTGTCTACGAGAGGCAGCTGGCGGACTCTCGGGGCGTCGCCACCGCCAGCCGGATTGTGGAGTTCGTGTGCGAACACAAGGTGGGTTGGTAGTGGGCTGTGTGCGAACACAAGGTGGGTTGGTAGTGAGCTGTGTGCGAACACAAGGTGGGTTGGTAGTGAGCTGTGTGCGAACACAAGGTGGGTTGGTAGTGAGCTGTGTGCGAACACAAGGTGGGTTGGTAGTGAGCTGTGTGCGAACACAAGGTGGGTTGGTAGTGAGCTGTGTGCGAACACAAGGTGGGTTGGTAGTGAGCTGTGTGCGAACACAAGGTGGGTTGGTAGTGAGCTGTGTGCGAACACAAGGTGGGTTGGTAGTGAGCTGTGTGCGAACACAAGGTGGGTTGGTAGTGAGCTGTGTGCGAACACAAGGTGGGTTGGTAGTGAGCTGTGTGCGAACACAAGGTGGGTTGGTAGTGAGCTGTGTGCGAACACAAGGTGGGTTGGTAGTGAGCTGTGTGCGAACACAAGGTGGGTTGGTTGTGTGCTGCATTTGAAGACAAGTTTGGAGTGCTATAAGTGCTGACAAAACGTCGCTCATGAAGCTTGATGGTTGACGTGCTGGGTGCCGTTTACTGAGAGCATGCTGGGTGGTGAGTTGGTTTGTCCAGAGCATGCTGGGTGGTGAGTTGGTTAGTCCAGAGAATGCTGGGTGGTGAGTTGGTTAGTCCAGAGAATGCTGGGTGGTGAGTTGGTTAGTCCAGAGCATGCTGGGTGGTGAGTTGGTTAGTCCAGAGCATGCTGGGTGGTGAGTTGGTTAGTCCAGAGCATGCTGGGTGGTGAGTTGGTTAGTCCAGAGCATGGATCTCCAGAAAGCCACCATCCTGCAGCCGGTCTGCCAGCAGGGTTCGCCCTGCTACTTCGAGCCCGCGGGCCCGGCCGGCCGGGCGGTGCGTGGCGCTGTGCTGTGCGCCTGCCCCGAAGGCGCCTTCTGCCCAATCTACCAGACCGCCGGTCGCCCTCCCCCCGCCGCCGATGAAACGCTGGCCGAGCCGACGGTCGCAGCAACTGAGTCCGTCAATTCGTCAGCCGCAGACGGTTTAAGATTGCTGTGCAGACTCGAACCGCCGATCTGAAGACGAGCTGTATTGTACTGTATGCTGTGTACTCTTAAGCACAGCCTGGGCAACCAGGCAAGGTCCTAACTTCATGGGATTATGGGAGAGACGTCTTGCCACACTTCGACCTTTCCTGTACACATCTAACCTGCCTGGCACCCTTATAGGAGCAATGCATGCATCTGCGAACCCCTGGTGACAATGTTATTGGTCATCGAGCGTAGGGTGCTTGTTGGTCATAGCTGGAATGCTTATTGGTCATCAGTTCATCGGTCATAGGTGGAATGCTTGTTGGTCATCAGTCATAGGTGGAATGCTTGTTGGTCATCAGTCATAGGTGGAATGCTTTGTTGGTCATCAGTCATAGGTGGAATGCTTGTTGGTCATCAGTCATAGGTGGAATGCTTTGTTGGTCATCAGTCATGTGTGGAATGCTTGTTGGTCATCAGTCATATGTGGAATGCTTGTTGGTCATCAGTCATATGTGGAATGCTTGTTGGTCATCAGTCATATGTGGAATGCTTGTTGGTCATCAGTCATATGTGGAATGCTTGTTGGTCATCAGTCATATGTGGAATGCTTGTTGGTCATCAGTCATAGATGGAATGCTTGTTGGTCATCAGTCATAGGTGGAATGCTTGTTGGTCATCAGTCATAGGTGGAATGCTTTGTTGGTCATCAGTCATAGGTGGAATGCTTGTTGGTCATCAGTCATAGGTGGAATGCTTTGTTGGTCATCAGTCATAGGTGGAATGCTTTGTTGGTTATCAGTCATTAGGTGGAATGCTTGTTGGTCATCAGTCATTAGGTGGAATGCTTGTTGGTCATCAGTCATTAGGTGGAATGCTTGTTGGTCATCAGTCATAGGTGGAATGCTTGTTGGTCATCAGTCATAGGTGGAATGCTTGTTGGTCATCAGTCATAGGTGGAATGCTTTGTTGGTCATCAGTCATTAGGTGGAATGCTTGTTGGTCATCAGTCATAGGTGGAATGCTTGTTGGTCATCAGTCATAGGTGGAATGCTTGTTGGTCATCAGTCATATGTGGAATGCTTGTTGGTCATCAGTCATAGGTGGAATGCTTGTTGGTCATCACTCATAGATGGAATGTTTTTGGTCAGTCCCAAGAAAACCCGAACCAGTTCTTCGAAAGTGCAGTTTGAAATTTATCAGTAGAAAATTTGTTTATTTTTGCTACAGAAACAAAAAGCTCGACCGCCATTCTGAATGAACTCGAACAGCGCTTCCCTGAGCCTTTCTATGACTCAAACAGATTTTATTCTTACATTTTGCTGCTATTGATGCACCAAATACTGATACTGCATATCTGGTTTCAGAACCGAGCCTAGCTAGAGAATATTCGCTTCTGTAACACAGTGAAAGCAGTCAGAGAATAAAGGCGAATAAAGACGATTAACGACATTCGCTTCAGAATGCCTGCTCATCATTCGTTTCTTTTAAGTTCGCTTTGCGAGTCAGTCTGCTCGTATTTACAATTACAGGTAAAGAGTACGCAAAATTACAGAAATTTCTACATAGTAGCTACTTACTACTCAAGCCCAACCAACTACCCAACTACTTAGTAGGACGTTATGCAAACTGCCGGCGGGCGGTGGGATTCGAACCCGGGTTTGAACTACTCTGCCCCCAATGCAAACTGCCGACGGGCGGTGGGATTCGAACCCGGGTTTGAGCTACTCTGCCCCCAATGCAAACTGCCGGCGGGCGGTGGGATTCGAACCCGGGTTTGAGCTACTCTGCCCCCAATGCAAACTGCCGACGGGGTCGGGATTCGAACCCGGGTTTGAGCTACTCTGCCCCCAATGCAAACTGCCGACGGGCGGTGGGATTCGAACCCGGGTTTGAGCTACTCTGCCCCCAATGCAAACTGCCGACGGGCGGTGGGATTCGAACCCGGGTTTGAGCTACTCTGCCCCCAATGCAAACTGCCGGCGGGCGGTGGGATTCGAACCCGGGTTTGAGCTACTCTGCCCCCCATGCAAACTGCCGGCGGGCGGTGGGATTCGAACCCGCACCCTGTCGGACTAGCTTCCAATGCGATCGTGTTCTGTTCAAAAAGTCTGAGCGGGCAGCTGCGCCCTCAGCCGGCTTCTTCCAGCCAGTCCACCACTCGTCGTGCCGCGTCTTGGCGAGGCTCGGCAGCCGCCTGTCCAGCTCGGCGAGGCCAGCCGCGCTGACGCACTCGAAAGCCGGCCGGGCCTCCAGGATGCTCGTCCGGATGGCGCCGGCCAGGTCGGGGTGCACGCGGAGGTTCTGCCCGTAGGCGACGCTGCGCGGCCTCGCGAAGTCGGCCGGCGTTCGCGGCCAGGCGGAGTCGCAGAACCGACGCGACACCACCGACATCTTCGGGTCGCCGGCGCCGGTGACGGCCCTCAGGGTGCTCAGAGCGCGCGTCTTCGACGCCTCGTCGACTGGTAGGCAGTCGGAAACCTTGAACAGCGACGACCGCGGCATCCGCGGTGCCGCCTCGGTGTCGGACACCGAACTCACCGCGTCGAGCTCCGTCTCGTCCTCGTCGCTTTCCGAGCCGCTTGCCGCGCTCTCCAGCTGGCTGACGAATCGGACGGACGCGGGCGGCGGGTTCTGACGGCCACCGAGGTTGCCGGCCGGCCGGAGGTTCGGCGGCGGAGCTCCAGGTCGCGACGGAACTCGGAGTCGAAGTCGGACACGGCCAGCAGGGACACCTGGCTGTCGCTTAGCCCGGCCAGCCAGCGTCGCAGCGCCGCCAGCGGGTCGTCGACTTCGGCGGCGGACGGCGAGTCGGCCAGCAGCCAGTGCGGCTTCTTGCGGCCGATGCGCAGCCGCGGCGGCAGCGGCGACTGGTGGGCGACGGCGGCGGACATCAGAGTGGCTGGAGTGACCGTGGGGGATTTGAGATTTGGGATCTCGGGAGGTGTGGTGAGTCTCACACTGGTGGCAAAGGTGAGAGGTCAGGGTCTCACATTGGTGGCAATGGTGAGAGGTGAGAGTCTCACATTGGTGGCAAAGGTGAGAGTCTCACACTGGTGGCAAAGGTGAGAGTCTCACACTAATGGCTAAGGTGAGAGGTGAGAGTCTCACACTGGTGGCAAAGGTGAGAGGCGAGAGTCTCACACTGGTGGCAAAGGTGAGAGGTGAGAGTCTCACACTGGTGGCAAAGGTGAGAGTCTCACACTGGTGGCAAAGGTGAGAGGCGAGAGTCTCACACTGGTGGCAAAGGTGAGAGGCGAGAGTCTCACACTGGTGGCTAAGGTGAGAGGTGAGAGTCTCACACTGGTGGCAAAGGTGAGAGGCGAGAGTCTCACACTGGTGGCAAAGGTGAGAGGCGAGAGTCTCACACTGGTGGCAAAGGTGAGAGGTGAATGCGGTACTAAAAATCATCAAACCAAAATATCAGAATGAGCATTTTTTACCTTAGTCAAATGGCGAGCCCCAAACTCGAACTCAGAATTTGACGCAGACTCTCTCTTCTGTCGCTCTGTCTGCGCAAAACAAGGAAAGGGCTGAGGGAGAAGAAAAAACTCTGCTTGGGCACATTTATAGAGACTCAAACTGGCTGAGCAGACAGAGCAGAGTACAGCACCGCTCATCCAGTCTCAGCTTTTTCAGTTCTCAAGTTTTATTGTGCATCAGACTCGGCAGCACTCATTCAAATGTTGAGCAGCTTTGTGCTTAGTGACTGCTTGCACTGGTTACTAGCGAGAATAGCCAGTGTGGCTTCAGTAGGGCATAGTCAGTGTGGCTTCAGTAGGGCATAGCCTGTGTGACAGCAGCTTCAGTAGGGCATAGCCTGTGTGACAGCAGCTTCAGTAGGGCATAGGCAGTGTGACAGAAGCTTCAGTAGGGCATAGCCAGTGTGACAGCAGTTTCAGTAGGGCATAGCCTGTGTGACAGCAGCTTCAGTAGGGCATAGCCTGTGTGACAGCAGTTTCAGTAGGGCATAGCCTGTGTGACAGCAGCTTCAGTAGGGCATAGCCTGTGTGACAGCAGCTTCAGTAGGGCATAGCCTGTGTGACAGCAGCTTCAGTAGGGCATAGCCAGTGTGACAGCAGTTTCAGTAGGGCATAGCCTGTGTGACAGCAGTTTCAGTAGGGCATAGCCTGTGTGACAGCAGCTTCAGTAGGGCATAGCCTGTGTGACAGCAGTTTCAGTAGGGCATAGCCAGTGTGACAGCAGCTTCAGTAGGGCATAGCCTGTGTGACAGCAGTTTCAGTAGGGCATAGCCTGTGTGACAGCAGCTTCAGTAGGGCATAGCCAGTGTGACAGCAGCTTCAGTAGGGCATAGCCTGTGTGACAGCAGTTTCAGTAGGGCATAGCCTGTGTGACAGCAGCTTCAGTAGGGCATAGCCAGTGTGACAGCAGTTTCAGTAGGGCATAGCCTGTGTGACAGCAGCTTCAGTAGGGCATAGCCAGTGTGACAGCAGCTTCAGTAGGGCATAGCCTGTGTGACAGCAGCTTCAGTAGGGCATAGCCTGTGTGACAGCAGCTTCAGTAGGGCATAGCCTGTGTGACAGCAGCTTCAGTAGGGCATAGCCAGTGTGACAGCAGTTTCAGTAGGGCATAGCCTGTGTGACAGCAGCTTCAGTAGGGCATAGCCAGTGTGACAGCAGCTTCAGTAGGGCATAGCCTGTGTGACAGCAGCTTCAGTAGGGCATAGCCTGTGTGACAGCAGCTTCAGTAGGGCATAGCCAGTGTGACAGCAGCTTCAGTAGGGCATAGCCAGTGTGACAGCAGCTTCAGTAGGGCATAGCCTGTGTGACAGCAGCTTCAGTAGGGCATAGCCTGTGTGACAGCAGCTTCAGTAGGGCATAGCCTGTGTGACAGCAGCTTCAGTAGGGCATAGCCTGTGTGACAGCAGCTTCAGTAGGGCATAGCCTGTGTGACAGCAGCTTCAGTAGGGCATAGCCTTTTCGATAGCAGCTCCAGAGCTTGAAAGTCTAAGAGTCCCAATCCCAGCTGACCTCAGAGCTGGCCTGAGTTGTCCTACAGAGGTACTCAAGATCTTCACTAATCCCCGAGATCCCCCGTCTGCAGCCGGGGCGGAGGTCGCCCAACTGTTGTCTCGGCAAGCAGAGCGGAGCAGTCTCGGTCTTCCCGGCCACTCGATACCTGCCGAAACAGATTACCGCCAGGGGAGCTTCGCGCACAACTTCCAAGAATTCCAACAATGTCCCAATTTTCAGCCAAAAAGTAGAAGGCAGAATGAGAGAAAGAAAAGTTTTTGTGCCCGGGGATCAGAGACAAACAGCTGTGCTGTGTGCAAGCCGTGGCGCTCAGCAGAGTCGGTTGAGCTGACGCGACACTGCCTGCATGCGGCCAGCCGGAGGAGCCCCAATCGCATTTACAGTCACGGCAGATTACAGAATTCTTTTAATGCCCTCAGCTTTGAAAATTTGAATTGGATCGCCCAGTTTTCATCGGGACGGTGAAGTCCTTGAGTATCAGCAGGTAAATTGGAAGCTTTTTAGGTTTTACTCGCTTTCTTTGTGCCATGTGGCTCTGTTTCCCCCGCTTCAGCCACTCTGTTTCCCCCGCTTCAGCCACTCTGTTTCCCCCGCTTCAGCCGCTCTGTTTCCCCCGCTTCAGCCGCTCTGTTTCCCCCGCTTCAGCCGCTCTGTTTCCCCCGCTTCAGCCGCTCTGTTTCCCCCGCTTCAGCCACTCTGTTTCCCCCGCTTCAGCCACTCTGTTTCCCCCGCTTCAGCCACACTGTTTCCCCCGCTTCAGCCACTCTGTTGTCCCCCGCTTCAGCCACCCTGTTGTCCCCCGCTTCAGCCACCCTGTTGTCCCCCGCTTCAGCCACCCTGTTGTCCCCCGCTCGCTTCAGCCACCCTGTTGTCCCCCGCTCGCTTCAGCCACCCTGTTGTCCCCCGCTCGCTTCAGCCACCCTGTTGTCCCTCGCTCGCTTCAGCCACCCTGTTGTCCCCCGCTTCAGCCGCTTTGTTTCCCCCGCTTCAGCCGCTCTGTTTCCCCCGCTTCAGCCGCTCTGTTTCCCCCGCTTCAGCCGCTCTGTTTCCCCCGCTTCAGCCATTCTGTTTCCCCGCTTCAGCCACTCTGTTTCCCCCGCTTCAGCCGCTCTGTTTCCCCGCTTCAGCCGCTCTGTTTCCCCCGCTTCAGCCGCTCTGTTTCCCCCGCTTCAGCCGCTCTGTTTCCCCCGCTTCATCCACTCTGTTTCCCCCGCTTCAGCCGCTTTGTTTCCCCCGCTTCAGCCACTCTGTTTCCCCCGCTTCAGCCACTCTGTTTCCCCCGCTTCAGCCGCTCTGTTTCCCCCGCTTCATCCACTCTGTTTCCCCCGCTTCAGCCGCTTTGTTTCCCCCGCTTCAGCCGCTCTGTCTCTCCCGCTTGCGGATGAATCGGCGCCATCGGGCTGCTCTTCTGCTGGCTGTCCTGTACTTTTACATCGCCGGCATCTGGACCGTCCTGCGGCTGCTACCGCCAGCTCCCACTGACCCGCGCACCGACGCCTCAGCCGCCCGGGCTGCGATGCAGCAAATTCACAGCGACCTGGCCAAGGCTGAGGCCAACCTGCTGCAAGTCAAACGGGCACTCCAGCGGCTGAAAGGGCTTCAACGATGAACCACCATTTCCTCTGTTTTCTGCTCAACGACATTTGTAAATTCAGGACTGACAAGACAAATAAACTATCATGGAATTTAGTTCAGCCAGGCCTAGTGAGAGAGCGCAGGGACTTTTATTGTTTCATTGTGTGGACTCACATAGCTCATGCACACACACCTCATGCACACACAGCTCATGCACACACACCTCATGCACACACAGCTCATGCACACACAGCTCATGCACACACAGCTCATGCACACACAGCTCATGCACACACACCTCATGCACACACAGCTCATGCACACACAGCTCATGCACACACAGCTCATGCACACACAGCTCATGCACACACACCTCATGCACACACACTTCATGCACACACAGCTTCTGCACACACACCTCATGCACACACAGCTCATGCACACACAGCTCATGCACACACCTCATGCACACACAGCTCATACACACACACCTCATGCACACACAGCTCATGCACACACACCTCATGCACACACAGCTCATGCACACACAGCTCATGCACACACACCTCATGCACACACAGCTCATGCAGACACAGCTCATGCACACACAGCTCATGCACACACACCTCATGCACACACAGCTCATGCACACACAGCTCATGCACACACACCTCATGCACACACAGCTCATGCACACACAGCTCATGCACACACAGCTCATGCACACACAGCTCATGCACACACAGCTCATGCACACACCTCATGCACACACAGCTCATGCACACGCACTTCATGCACACACAGCTCATGCACACACCTCATGCACACACAGCTCATGCACACACAGCTCATGCACACACACCTCATGCACACACAGCTCATGTACACACACTTCATGCACACACAGCTCATGCACACACCTCATGCACACACAGCTCATGCACACACAGCTCATGCACACACACCTCATGCACACAGAGCTCATGCACACACAGCTCATGCACACACAGCTCATGCACACACAGCTCATGCACACACAGCTCATGCACACACCTCATGCACACACAGCTCATGCACACACAGCTCATGCACACACAGCTCATGCACACACAGCTCATGCACACACAGCTCATGCACACACACCTCATGCACACACCTCATGCACACACAGCTCATGCACACACAGCTCATGCACACAGAGCTCATGCACACACACCTCATGCACACACAGCTCATGCACACACACCTCATGCACACACAGCTCATGCACACACAGCTCATGCACACACACACACCTCATGCACACACAGCTCATGCACACACAGCTCATGCACACACAGCTCATGCACACACACCTCATGCACACACAGCTCATGCACACACACCTCATGCACACACAGCTCATGCACACACAGCTCATGCAGACACAGCTCATGCACACACAGCTCATGCACACACAGCTCATGCACACACAGCTCATGCACACACACCTCATGCACACACAGCTCATGCACACACAGCTCATGCACACACAGCTCATGCACACACACCTCATGCACACACAGCTCATGCACACACACCTCATGCACACACAGCTCATGCACACACAGCTCATGCAGACACAGCTCATGCACACACAGCTCATGCACACACAGCTCATGCACACACAGCTCATGCACACACACCTCATGCACACACCTCATGCACACACAGCTCATGCACACACACCTCATGCACACACAGCTCATGCACACACAGCTCATGCACACACAGCTCATGCACACACAGCTCATGCACACACAGCTCATGCACACACCTCATGCACACACAGCTCATGCACACACAGCTCATGCAGACACAGCTCATGCACACACACCTCATGCACACACAGCTCATGCAGACACAGCTCATGCACACACAGCTCATGCACACACACCTCATGCACACACAGCTCATGCACACACAGCTCATGCACACACACCTCATGCACACACAGCTCATGCAGACACAGCTCATGCACACACACCTCATGCACACACAGCTCATGCACACACACCTCATGCACACACAGCTCATGCACACACACCTCATGCACACACAGCTCATGCACACACAGCTCATGCACACACAGCTCATGCACACACACCTCATGCACACACAGCTCATGCAGACACAGCTCATGCACACACAGCTCATGCACACACACCTCATGCACACACAGCTCATGCACACACACCTCATGCACACACAGCTCATGAAGACACAGCTCATGCACACACACCTCATGCACACACACCTCATGCACACACAGCTCATGCACACACAGCTCATGCACACACAGCTCATGCAGACACAGCTCATGCACACACAGCTCATGCACACACAGCTCATGCACACACAGCTCATGCAGACACAGCTCATGCACACACACCTCATGCACACACAGCTCATGCAGACACAGCTCATGCACACACAGCTCATGCACACACAGCTCATGCACACACAGCTCATGCACACACAGCTCATGCACACACACCTCATGCACACACAGCTCATGCACACACAGCTCATGCACACACAGCTCATGCACACACAGCTCATGCACACACACCTCATGCACACACACTTCATGCACACACAGCTTCTGCACACACACCTCATGCACACACAGCTCATGCACACACAGCTCATGCACACACCTCATGCACACACAGCTCATACACACACACCTCATGCACACACAGCTCATGCACACACACCTCATGCACACACAGCTCATGCACACACAGCTCATGCACACACACCTCATGCACACACAGCTCATGCAGACACAGCTCATGCACACACAGCTCATGCACACACACCTCATGCACACACAGCTCATGCACACACAGCTCATGCACACACACCTCATGCACACACAGCTCATGCACACACAGCTCATGCACACACAGCTCATGCACACACAGCTCATGCACACACAGCTCATGCACACACCTCATGCACACACAGCTCATGCACACGCACTTCATGCACACACAGCTCATGCACACACCTCATGCACACACAGCTCATGCACACACAGCTCATGCACACACACCTCATGCACACACAGCTCATGCACACACACCTCATGCACACACAGCTCATGCACACACCTCATGCACACACAGCTCATGCACACACAGCTCATGCACACACACCTCATGCACACAGAGCTCATGCACACACAGCTCATGCACACACAGCTCATGCACACACAGCTCATGCACACACAGCTCATGCACACACCTCATGCACACACAGCTCATGCACACACAGCTCATGCACACACAGCTCATGCACACACAGCTCATGCAGACACAGCTCATGCAGACACAGCTCATGCACACACAGCTCATGCAGACACAGCTCATGCACACACACCTCATGCACACACAGCTCATGCACACACACCTCATGCACACACAGCTCATGCACACACACTTCATGCACACACAGCTCATGCACACACACCTCATGCACACACAGCTCATGCAGACACAGCTCATGCACACACAGCTCATGCACCCACACCTCATGCACACACAGCTCATGCACACACAGCTCATGCACACACAGCTCATGCACACACACCTCATGCACACACCTCATGCACACACAGCTCATGCACACACACCTCATGCACACACAGCTCATGCACACACAGCTCATGCACACACAGCTCATGCACACACAGCTCATGCACACACAGCTCATGCACACACAGCTCATGCACACACAGCTCATGCACACACAGCTCATGCACACACAGCTCATGCACACACCTCATGCACACACAGCTCATGCACACACACCTCATGCACACACAGCTCATGCACACACAGCTCATGCACACACACCTCATGCACACACAGCTCATGCACACACAGCTCATGCACACACAGCTCATGCACACACACCTCATGCACACACAGCTCATGCACACACACCTCATGCACACACAGCTCATGCACACACAGCTCATGCAGACACAGCTCATGCACACACAGCTCATGCACACACAGCTCATGCACACACAGCTCATGCACACACACCTCATGCACACACCTCATGCACACACAGCTCATGCACACACACCTCATGCACACACAGCTCATGCACACACAGCTCATGCACACACAGCTCATGCACACACAGCTCATGCACACACAGCTCATGCACACACAGCTCATGCACACACAGCTCATGCACACACAGCTCATGCAGACACAGCTCATGCACACACACCTCATGCACACACAGCTCATGCAGACACAGCTCATGCACACACAGCTCATGCACACACACCTCATGCACACACAGCTCATGCACACACAGCTCATGCACACACACCTCATGCACACACAGCTCATGCAGACACAGCTCATGCACACACACCTCATGCACACACAGCTCATGCACACACACCTCATGCACACACAGCTCATGCACACACACCTCATGCACACACAGCTCATGCACACACAGCTCATGCACACACACTTCATGCACACACAGCTCATGCACACACAGCTCATGCACACACAGCTCATGCACACACAGCTCATGCACACACACCTCATGCACACACAGCTCACGCACACAGCTCATGCACACACAGCTCATGCACACACAGCTCATGCACACACAGCTCATGCACACACAGCTCATGCACACACAGCTCATGCACACACAGCTCATGCACACACAGCTCATGCACACACCTCATGCACACACACTTCATGCACACACAGCTCATGCACACACAGCTCATGCACACACACTTCATGCACACACAGCTCACGCACACAGCTCATGCACACACAGCTCATGCACACACAGCTCATGCACACACAGCTCATGCACACACAGCTCACGCACACAGCTTATGATTTCATTCGCGTGCAGTCAACGAGTCGGGAAAAACCGTAAAGCCGACAATTAAAAGTGTATATTTTTATCATCTTCTGTAAGAGCATTAGAAAATTAGGGATATACTACTTGTGAGAAGTTTTTCATCAGAATAAATATATTACGAGCGTATTGTATCAAGATTAAAACAAAATGAATCACTTTTGCAGTTTGTCCATCAAGCCATTCCGCCGCTTAATTCGTCATCGAGTCCTGGCTGCAGAACATTGCATGCTCACTAGGGGGCCAGCTTCCAGCGGACAACCATTCTTGAGCCGCAGTTGTTAGGCAAATTAATTACAAATGACGTCATCATAGGAGACGAAGGCGCTGTAATAAACGGTGTAGTCTCAGTGGTATTCGGTGTGGTAATCGTCGTAGTCGGTGCAGTCGTCGTCGTAGTAGTCGGTGTGGTAGTCGCAGTAGTCAGTGGGGTAGTCGTAGTAATCGGTGTGGTGGTCGTCGTAGTAGTTGGTGTGGTAGTCGTCGTAGTAGTCGGTATGGTGGTCGTAGTAGTCGGTGTGGTCGTCGTTGTAGACGGTGTGGTAGTCGTCGTAGTAGTTGGTGTGGTAGTCGTCGTAGTAGTCGGGGTGGTAGTCGTTGTAGTCGGTGTGGTAGTCGTGGTTGTAGGTGTCGTAGTCGTCGTTGTAGTCGGTGTGGTAGTTCTAGTAGTCGGTGTGGTGGTCGTAGTAGTCGGTGTGGTCGTCGTTGTAGTCGGTGTGGTCGTCGTGGTTGTAGGTGTCGTAGTCGTCGTTGTAGTCGGTGTGGTAGTTGTAGTAGTCGGTGTGGTGGTCGTAGTAGTCGGTGTGGTCGTCGTTGTAGTCGGTGTGGTAGTCGTCGTAGTAGTCGGTATGGTGATCGTAGTAGTCGGTGTGGTCGTCGTTGTAGTCGGTGTGGTCGTCGTAGTAGTCGGTGTGGTAGTCGTTGTAGTCGGTGTGGTAGTCGTAGTAGTCGGGGTGGTAGTCGTTGTAGTCGGTGTGGTAGTCGTCGTAGTAGTTGGTGTGGTAGTCGTCGTAGTAGTCGGTATGGTGGTCGTAGTAGTCGGTGTGGTCGTCGTAGTAGTCGGGGTGGTAGTCGTTGTAGTCGGTGTGGTAGTCGTGGTTGTAGGTGTCGTAGTCGTCGTTGTAGTCGGTGTGGTAGTTGTAGTAGTCGGTGTGGTGGTAGTAGTAGTCGGTGTGGTGGTAGTAGTAGTCGGTGTGGTAGTCGTTGTAGTGGGTGTCGTTGTAGTCGGTTTGGTCGTCGTAGTAGTCGGTGTGGTAGTTGTCGTAGTAGTCGGTGTGGTAGTTGTAGTAGTCGGTGTGGTAGTTGTAGTAGTCGGTGTGGTAGTCATAGTAGTCGGTGTTGTAGTAATCGTAGCAATCGGTGTGGCAGTCGTGGTAGTCGGTGTGGTAGTCGTAGTTTTAGGTGTGGTAGTCGTAGTAGTCGGTGTGGCAGTCGTAGTAGTAGTGGATGTGGTCGTTGTAGTAGTAGTCGGTATCGTAGTCGTAGTACTCGGTGAGGTAGTAGTCGTTGTAGTTGGTGTGGTAGTCGTGGTTGTAGGTGTCGTAGTCGTCGTTGTAGTCGGTGTGGTAGTCGTAGTAGTCGGTGTGGTAGTCGTTGTAGTCGGTGTGGTAGTTGTAGTAGTCGGTGTGGTGGTCGTTGTAGTCGGTGTGGTAGTCGTTGTAGTCGGTGTAGTCGTCGTAGTTGTAGGTGTGGTAGTCGTAGTAGTCGGTGTCGTTGTAGTAATCGGTGTGGTAGTCGTTGTAGTCGGTGTGGTAGTCGTTGTAGTCGGTGTAGTCGTCGTAGTTGTAGGTGTGGTAGTCGTAGTAGTCGGTGTCGTTGTAGTAGTCGGTGTGGTAGTCGTTGTAGTCGGTGTAGTCGTCGTCGTAGTAGTCGGTGTAGTAGTCGTTGTAGTCGGTGTATTCGTCGTAGTCGGTGTGGTAGTAGTAGTCGGTGTGGTAGTCGTAGTAGTAGTGGGTGTGGTCGTAGTAGTAGTAGTCGGTGTGGTAGTCGTTGTAGTCGGTGTGGTAGTCGTAGTCGGTGTGGTAGTCGTCGTAGTAGTCGGTGTGGTAGTCGTAGTCGGTGTAGTAGTCGTCGTTGTAGTCGGTGTAGTCGTCGTAGTTGTAGGTGTGGTAGTCGTCGTAGTCGATGTGGTAGTCGTCGTAGTCGGTGTGGTAGTCGTCGTAGTCGATGTGGTAGTCGTAGTCGGTGTAGTAGTCGTCGTAGTAGTCGGTGTGGTAGTCGTCGTAGTAGTGGGTGTGGTCGTTGTTGTAGTAGTCGGTGTGGTAGTCGTTGTAGTCGGTGTGGTAGTCGTAGTAGTAGTCGGTGTCGTGGTAGTAGTCGGTGTGGTAGTAGTAGTTGGTGTGGTAGTTGTCGTAGTCGGTGTGGTAGTCGTAGTACTCGGTGTTGTAGTAGTAGCCGTCGTCGGTGGTTCGATGGATTGTGTCGTCAATGCAGTCGATGGTCCATCAGCTGTCAGAGCGGCTGCCGGCAGGCTGTAGCATTCGGCACTGTCAGTCAGGTACACGGACAGCCGGCACTCGGGGCTGAGAGTGCAGCGCAGCACGCACTCCGACTCACTTTGAGCCGCAACAGGAGCAGTCGCAAAAGGAGCGGTCGGGCAGTCGCTGGTCCGCAGCTCAAACACGGCAGAGCACTGTTCGCAGGCAGCTTCAGTGCCGCAGCAAACCAAAAGCAGCAGATAGAAGACATAACGGACAGTCAATTGCTTCGCCATCTTTCCGTCCTGCGCAATGCGCATACGATTCCTTCATCTGCAGCTGCTTTAATAGAGATGGTTGCTAGGGATGGCGTGCATGGTGTTCTCAATCTGGCTCCTGGATTGGAGATGTGCTCCAGTTTGACAAAGATTCAGACTCAGAATATGAGAGCCAATCACAGGCTTGGATCAGAGAGTTGGAGGCTGGTCGAATTGAATATTCGTGCATTGAAGCCGCTCTGCAAGCTGCCGAGAGAAACTCAAGGACAGAATCATCTGATTTCAAAATTCCTGAGTTCAAGCAGCGTCAAGTCTTGCACCAGCACCGGAGCTTCCCTGCCAATTAAAGTTCCCGCCGTACTTTAATTGAAGTGAGTATTGAAGTGAGTATTGAGTCCCGAAATGATGAGTATTCTCCAGATACGTAGGCCAAAAACTCCACAACCCGCCAACCCTTGGCAAATTGCAAATTTCGCTTTGAATGCTTTTTGAGTTGGAGAACGCAAAAAACCCAAGCTCAGCAAATATTTTGGGCCTTGAGGGTTGGAGCACTGTCAATGGCTCCTGCTGCTTAAGACAAAGCGGACAGTCCCTGGCAACTTGGCGATAATGAGACTATGCTTGAAACTAGCTTCATCTGCCGGAGTCTGCGACGGCTAACCTGGAACTTGCAACAGACTTATGTTGACTGGCTTCAGTGAAGTCTGCCACAGCTAAATTGTTGCTGTTTGCAAACACTTAGAGAGACTTTGAGTGCAGGTGCGCCACGAAATGTGAAGCTGCAGCAACATGGAGAACTTCCGCGTAGCAAAACATTGCTACTGGTGTTGAAGTCTGAACCCAGGCAGACACTGTCGCTAACTGCACACATTAGGCTACTGGTGCACGCAAGTCAGTGCAAACACACTTAGGCTACAGACACTGGTGCACGCCAAGTCAGGTGCAAACACTTAGGCTACAGACACTGGTGCACGCTAAGTCAGGTGCAAACACACTTAGGCTACAGACACTGGTGCACGCTAAGTCAGGTGCAAACACATTTAGGCTACAGACACTGGTTGGTTCACGCTAAGTCAGGTGCAAACACACTTAGGCTACAGACACTGGTGCACGCCAAGTCAGGTGCAAACACACTTAGGCTACAGACACTGGTGCACGCAAGTCAGGTGCAAACACACTTAGGCTACAGACACTGGTTGGTGCACGCCAAGTCAGGTGCAAACACACTTAGGCTACAGACACTGGTGCACGCTAAGTCAGGTGCAAACACACTTAGGCTACAGACACTGGTTGGTGCACGCCAAGTCAGGTGCAAACACACTTAGGCTACAGACACTGGTGCACGCTAAGTCAGGTGCAAACACACTTAGGCTACAGACACTGGTGCACGCTAAGTCAGGTGCAAACACACTTAGGCTACAGACACTGGTGCACGCAAGTCAGGTGCAAACACACTTAGGCTACAGACACTGGTGCACGCAAGTCAGGTGCAAACACACTTAGGCTACAGACACTGGTGCACGCAAGTCAGGTGCAAACACACTTAGGCTACAGACACTGGTGCACGCAAGTCAGTGCAAACACACTTAGGCTACAGACACTGGTGCACGCAAGTCAGGTGCAAACACACTTAGGCTACAGACACTGGTGCACGCTAAGTCAGGTGCAAACACACTTAGGCTACAGACACTGGTGCACGCTAAGTCAGGTGCAAACACACTTAGGCTACAGACACTGGTGCACGCAAGTCAGGTGCAAACACACTTAGGCTACAGACACTGGTGCACGCAAGTCAGGTGCAAACACACTTAGGCTACAGACACTGGTGCACGCAAGTCAGGTGCAAACACACTTAGGCTACAGACACTGGTGCACGCAAGTCAGGTGCAAACACACTTAGGCTACAGACACTGGTGCACGCAAGTCAGGTGCAAACACACTTAGGCTACAGACACTGGTGCACGCAAGTCAGGTGCAAACACACTTAGGCTACAGACACTGGTGCACGCTAAGTCAGGTGCAAACACACTTAGGCTACAGACACTGGTGCACGCTAAGTCAGGTGCAAACACACTTAGGCTACAGACACTGGTTGGTTCACGCTAAGTCAGGTGCAAACACACTTAGGCTACAGACACTGGTGCACGCTAAGTCAGGTGCAAACACAGTTAGGCTACAGACACTGGTGCACGCTAAGTCAGGTGCAAATACACTTAGGCTACAGACACTGGTGCACGCTAAGTCAGGTGCAAACACACTTAGGCTACAGACACTGGTGCACGCTAAGTCAGGTGCAAATACACTTAGGCTACAGACACTGGTGCACGCAAGTCAGGTGCAAACACACTTAGGCTACAGACACTGGTTGGTTCACGCTAAGTCAGGTGCAAATACACTTAGGCTACAGACACTGGTGCACGCCAAGTCAGGTGCAAACACACTTAGGCTACAGACACTGGTTCACGCTAAGTCAGGTGCAAACACACTTAGGCTACAGACACTGGTTGGTTCACGCTAAGTCAGGTGCAAACACACTTAGGCTACAGACACTGGTGCACGCTAAGTCAGGTGCAAACACACTTAGGCTACAGACACTGGTGCACGCTAAGTCAGGTGCAAACACACTTAGGCTACAGACACTGGTGCACGCTAAGTCAGGTGCAAACACACTTAGGCTACAGACACTGGTGCACGCTAAGTCAGGTGCAAACACACTTAGGCTACAGACACTGGTGCACGCTAAGTCAGGTGCAAACACACTTAGGCTACAGACACTGGTGCACGCTAAGTCAGGTGCAAACACACTTAGGCTACAGACACTGGTGCACGCTAAGTCAGGTGCAAACACACTTAGGCTACAGACACTGGTGCACGCTAAGTCAGGTGCAAACACACTTAGGCTACAGACACTGGTGCACGCTAAGTCAGGTGCAAACACACTTAGGCTACAGACACTGGTGCACGCTAAGTCAGGTGCAAACACACTTAGGCTACAGACACTGGTTGGTTCACGCTAAGTCAGGTGCAAACACACTTAGGCTACAGACACTGGTGCACGCTAAGTCAGGTGCAAACACAGTTAGGCTACAGACACTGGTGCACGCTAAGTCAGGTGCAAACACACTTAGGCTACAGACACTGGTGCACGCTAAGTCAGGTGCAAACACAGTTAGGCTACAGACACTGGTGCACGCTAAGTCAGGTGCAAATACACTTAGGCTACAGACACTGGTGCACGCTAAGTCAGGTGCAAACACACTTAGGCTACAGACACTGGTTGGTTCACGCTAAGTCAGGTGCAAACACACTTAGGCTACAGACACTGGTGCACGCTAAGTCAGGTGCAAACACACTTAGGCTACAGACACTGGTTGCACGCTAAGTCAGGTGCAAACACACTTAGGCTACAGACACTGATTGGTTCACGCTAAGTCAGGTGCAAACACACTTAGGCTACAGACACTGGTGCACGCTAAGTCAGGTGCAAACACACTTAGGCTACAGACACTGGTTGGTGCACGCTAAGTCAGGTGCAAACACACTTAGGCTACAGACACTGGTGCACGCTAAGTCAGGTGCAAACACACTTAGGCTACAGACACTGGTGCACGCAAGTCAGGTGCAAACACACTTAGGCTACAGACACTGGTGCACGCAAGTCAGTTGCAAACACACTTAGGCTACAGACACTGGTGCACGCTAAGTCAGGTGCAAACACACTTAGGCTACAGACACTGGTGCACGCAAGTCAGGTGCAAACACACTTAGGCTACAGACACTGGTGCACGCAAGTCAGGTGCAAACACACTTAGGCTACAGACACTGGTGCACGCAAGTCAGGTGCAAACACACTTAGGCTACAGACACTGGTGCACGCTAAGTCAGGTGCAAACACACTTAGGCTACAGACACTGGTGCACGCTAAGTCAGGTGCAAACACACTTAGGCTACAGACACTGGTGCACGCTAAGTCAGGTGCAAACACACTTAGGCTACAGACACTGGTGCACGCAAGTCAGGTGCAAACACACTTAGGCTACAGACACTGGTGCACGCTAAGTCAGGTGCAAACACACTTAGGCTACAGACACTGGTGCACGCAAGTCAGGTGCAAACACACTTAGGCTACAGACACTGGTGCACGCTAAGTCAGGTGCAAACACACTTAGGCTACAGACACTGGTGCACGCTAAGTCAGGTGCAAACACACTTAGGCTACAGACACTGGTGCACGCTAAGTCAGGTGCAAACACACTTAGGCTACAGACACTGGTGCACGCTAAGTCAGGTGCAAACACACTTAGGCTACAGACACTGGTGCACGCTAAGTCAGGTGCAAACACACTTAGGCTACAGACACTGGTGCACGCAAGTCAGGTGCAAACACACTTAGGCTACAGACACTGGTGCACGCAAGTCAGGTGCAAACACACTTAGGCTACAGACACTGGTGCACGCTAAGTCAGGTGCAAACACACTTAGGCTACAGACACTGGTGCACGCTAAGTCAGGTGCAAACACACTTAGGCTACAGACACTGGTGCACGCTAAGTCAGGTGCAAACACACTTAGGCTACAGACACTGGTGCACGCAAGTCAGGTGCAAACACTTAGGCTACAGACACTGGTGCACGCTAAGTCAGGTGCAAACACACTTAGGCTACAGACACTGGTGCACGCTAAGTCAGGTGCAAACACACTTAGGCTACAGACACTGGTGCACGCTAAGTCAGGTGCAAACACACTTAGGCTACAGACACTGGTGCACGCTAAGTCAGGTGCAAACACACTTAGGCTACAGACACTGGTGCACGCTAAGTCAGGTGCAAACACACTTAGGCTACAGACACTGGTGCACGCTAAGTCAGGTGCAAACACACTTAGGCTACAGACACTGGTGCACGCTAAGTCAGGTGCAAACACACTTAGGCTACAGACACTGGTGCACGCTAAGTCAGGTGCAAACACACTTAGGCTACAGACACTGGTTGGCACGCTAAGTCAGGTGCAAACACACTTAGGCTACAGACACTGGTGCACGCTAAGTCAGGTGCAAACACACTTAGGCTACAGACACTGGTGCACGCTAAGTCAGGTGCAAACACACTTAGGCTACAGACACTGGTGCACGCTAAGTCAGGTGCAAACACAGTTAGGCTACAGACACTGGTTGGTTCACGCTAAGTCAGGTGCAAACACAGTTAGGCTACAGACACTGGTTGGTTCACGCTAAGTCAGGTGCAAACACACTTAGGCTACAGACACTGGTTGGTTCACGCTAAGTCAGGTGCAAACACACTTAGGCTACAGACACTGGTGCACGCTAAGTCAGGTGCAAACACACTTAGGCTACAGACACTGGTGCACGCTAAGTCAGGTGCAAACACACTTAGGCTACAGACACTGGTTGCACGCTAAGTCAGGTGCAAACACACTTAGGCTACAGACACTGGTGCACGCTAAGTCAGGTGCAAACACACTTAGGCTACAGACACTGGTTGGTTCACGCTAAGTCAGGTGCAAACACACTTAGGCTACAGACACTGGTTGGTTCACGCTAAGTCAGGTGCAAACACACTTAGGCTACAGACACTGGTTGGTTCACGCTAAGTCAGGTGCAAACACACTTAGGCTACAGACACTGGTGCACGCTAAGTCAGGTGCAAACACAGTTAGGCTACAGACACTGGTTGGTTCACGCTAAGTCAGGTGCAAACACAGTTAGGCTACAGACACTGGTTGGTTCACGCTAAGTCAGGTGCAAACACAGTTAGGCTACAGACACTGGTGCACGCTAAGTCAGGTGCAAACACATTTAGGCTACAGACACTGGTGCACGCTAAGTCAGGTACAAACACATTTAGGCTACAGACACTGGTTGGTGCACGCTAAGTCAGGTGCAAACACACTTAGGCTACAGACACTGGTGCACGCTAAGTCAGGTGCAAACACACTTAGGCTACAGACACTGGTGCACGCTAAGTCAGGTACAAACACATTTAGGCTACAGACACTGGTTGGTGCACGCTAAGTCAGGTACAAACACATTTAGGCTACAGACACTGGTTGGTGCACGCTAAGTCAGGTGCAAACACATTTAGGCTACAGACACTGGTTGGTGCACGCTAAGTCAGGTGCAAACACATTTAGGCTACAGACACTGGTTGGTGCACGCTAAGTCAGGTGCAAACACATTTAGGCTACAGACACTGGTTGGTGCACGCTAAGTCAGGTGCAAACACATTTAGGCTACAGACACTGGTTGGTGCACGCTAAGTCAGGTACAAACACATTTAGGCTACAGACAATGGTTGGTGCACGCTAAGTCAGGTACAAACATATTTAGGCTACAGACAATGGTTGGTGCACGCTAAGTCAGGTACAAACACATTTAGGCTACAGACACTGGTTGGTGCACGCTAAGTCAGGTACAAACACATTTAGGCTACAGACACTGGTGCACGCTAAGTCAGGTGCAAACCGTACATTATAATGTCTAATGTACATTGTATGATGGCTAAATTGACCACACAGATCGGATACTGCACAGTTCATTCAGATGAGGTCATCGGCGTTGCAGTTTTTCTTATAAAATGCAGCAAACAACGGAGCCATCTTTAAAGACTTTAATCAGTTTTGTGCCTATTTGCGTTCAAAATTAACAAAATAACAATTTCACAAATCGTTGCGTTGGCTACATGCCAGGCAGGGTCAGGCTTCCGCTGCTGATCATCCGGGCAGCTTAGAGTAAAATTTGCGTTTAAACTTCGAAATTTAAAGCCAATGGAACGCATGGCCAGTTTGAATAAATATAGAATGCAGTCAATGTGAGAAATAGTCAAGTTCAGAGCAAAAGTTCCTTCGCTAGCCGATTGATGGGGTTGCTACCAGTTCGGTCTCAAGCACTTTGTAGGGCCAGCCTCGCGTGTCAATCAATCCAAACTCAGTTTTTACTCCTATGGCAAAGTATTGGCTGCAAAATGAAATGTTAGACAAAGAAATCTTGGAACTGCAGCGAATAAGCTCACAGCAGGTGTTTCAACCAAACCGCGCCCTTGGCAACCGGCTGTTTCAAACAAGCCTTGGACGTCCCGGAATAGCAAACAGTAAAGACAAGATCGACTATAGAGCGCGACATGTCAGCCACTCATATCCCGTTAGTAAATCCTTCTGCCACTCATCCCCACTTGAACTATTGGCATCTGCCTCACAAATGATGCTGGAGCAGTTGAAATCCAGCAGTGACCGTCAGCATCCATGCGGGGGTGTTGGAAAACAACACCAGATTTGACTGACGCAAAGCATTGAAATCGTCAGCGTGTTTGAACTGCCGAACCAGACGGCTAAGAAAGCCTTCAGTTACACAAGCTATTTATTTTGACATCAGGCATCAGATTGATGTCAGTAGACATCAGTAGACATTTATTTTGCTTTCTGCTTTCGCCGTCCGTGTACACTGCTGAAGGGTCACAGTTGGAGTTTATTGCAGTCATTGGAAAAAATAACAATTGCGTGCGAACTCGGGTTCTGTGGGGGAACTTATGTTTTTTGTGCAGGCCAGAGTCTAGGAGAGCAAAGTACTCGCGGGCTTGCTACCCTGTAATCGTGTACGAATAGCTCGCACTGTCGACCAAGCTACCTGTACTCAAATCTTCGCAGTAGCGAGTGCAGAAGGAAAAGCACTCACCAGTTGCTAACCTGAAGCGATTCGAATCTAAAGAATTAAAGAATGTACGCAGAACAACTTTTAAAAGCCATGGCAGGGGTTGCAGCTGCTGCGCACTTGAGAGAAAACTTATTATTTCATTGCACCAAAATATCCGAGTTGAAGCAGAATTCGCAGAAGCCAAAGTGAAGTTAAAACTGCATCTTAAGGTTAGTTTCATTTTTTGCTATTTTCGCTTTCCATATTCTTATTGAGTGCAAGCATTGCTCATTGCCATGTGAAACATTTAAGGGCTATGTGTTGTATTAGCGTGAGCACTGTCTCTCTCTGCAGAAATGGCTGCCAGCAAAGACTCGGCGAGCTTCTTCGCTTTGGCCATCAATGCTGATGCGACCAATCGCATGGAGAAACTTCAGGGAGACAAGCTTGCCAGAGGTCTCGAGCAGCTGGTGAAGGATGTCCAGGAAGAAACAGAACAGCAGCTGAGCATCCTGACTGTCTCTGAGTTGAGCAGCATCAATGCTGGTCGGGAATTTGTGACCAAATTAAATTGGAGTTGCGAAGTTGATAACATCAAGGGGCAAGAAAATATCCTGACTGCGTTTGACCCAAAAGTTTGGGAACAGCTCGCTGTGAAAGAGATTGAGGAAAGTGGCAAAGACAAGGAATCTGGGGACTATTTCATCTCAGCAGAAGGTCGCTATTTGGCTGTCAAGCTAAAGCATAAAGAAACTGGGATGACCCTGATGTACTTTTCTGTTCATCTGCCACACAAGAGTAATAGGGAGAAAGCCTATGGGATTTTACACGAAGCGATAGTGAGTTATGGTCAAGATGTCGACTCCGTCATGATCGGCGGAGACTGGAACATGAAGCCGAATGAAATACTTGAAAAGTTCGATAACACGCCTGCAAAAGGAAAGGAGAATCTGGAGTTTAAGCTGGCACTCTCCAGCGATGTACCTGGCGGCACCTCAACGGGAGGCAGAACAATCGACAACTTCGCACTGCTGCAGAGGAAGCAGGGAAATCAGAAGGTCAGCTTCGGACGGACGCAGATTATGCTGGAGAAACAAGCTGAATACACCTCACACGCACCGATTTTGGCTGAAGTAAAGCTCAATAAGAGTGAGGCCAATTCAGAGGCTGTGAGCGAGGGCTCCACAAGCGAGCGCGCCAAGGAAAGCTTCGGTTCATCGGAGCCCCGAGAAAGTTGAGCTGCTTCTCCACAGCTTCTTTTCCGTTGAGAACTCATTGAATTGATTTATGAGGCTAAACTTGAACTCAGCAGCCAAATATATTTATCCAAGCATGCATAAAATATGATTGATTAACAATACCTGTACTTCAGGCGATCATACCATCAT
Organism: Macrostomum lignano; assembly: GCA_002269645.1. NCBI lineage: Eukaryota > Metazoa > Platyhelminthes > Macrostomidae > Macrostomum > Macrostomum lignano. The sequence continues at coordinate 102,421 of NIVC01001626.1, read as the reverse complement.
CAAATGATTTAAGCAGATTTTCAGAGCCATTGTGCGATTTCGCTTACCAAATTTACTTTTTTGCACTTAAATCGGCTACCCCAGCAATTGTATTGCAGCAAAAGGTTTTTACCATTGGTTTGATTATTGACAGGAAAAAATGATTTTCACTTTCAATTTTAAAGTGTGATAAAATACAAACTACCTAAAGCGAATTTCGCTTCTAGTGAAATTCATTTCGCAGTTTTATTTGTTGTGCACTTTCGAAAACTATTGGGAGCCAGTAGCTCACATGTGCCTGACACTTTTGACCACTCGCACAGCTCATAACCCTGCCCTTCCCCCTGCGCCTCATCTTCACGCACAGCATTGTGAGGCCTAGGGCACCAAGACTGACTGCATCAATCAAACCAAAGAGCACTTCGCTGAGAGTGTTCCTTCGCTTCCCCGACAACTCACACTCTTGAAAAGATCAGCCCAGCTGAGATTTCATTGAAGATTGAAAGAAGTCTCCTGTGCAAGAACGCAGCACTTCGTTTCTCTAAAGTGCAATTTGAATGCATATGAAGAACCTAAAAGTAGTTGTGCCAACTCTGATTTCTGTATATTTCTGAAATTTCTAGGAATTTGTTGTCAATTTCTAGTTGTCAATAATTATCGAAAAGACTGTCAGCACGTGTCCATAAAAAGGTTTGGGAGGGGCAGTTCCTGTCTTTCTCCTTCCTTTTCTCGGTGTCGGTCGCTGAGCTTTCATTGAGTTGATCGAGTTCAAGCTCTGCAGAGACTGCTCAGCTGGTCAAACTGGCTGATGCCCAAGTTGCCAGTGACGAAGCCCCAGCACCTCAGCCAGCCATTCAACGGTTGCATGAAGTCATCCGTGCAGCGCCCGAGCAGCAGGTAGTCGTGGATGTTCAGAAGCTCTTTCTTAGTGATGTTGCTGTCACCACCGCTTCCAGCTCTGCTCAGCACAGTGCCGTTCAAATACGCCTGAGCACTGAAGGAATTTCCTTCGAAATTTATCCCAAACGTGATCGTTCGCTCAACGGAGTCGACTGTGAGAGCATTAGTGCTCCTCCAGGACGAGGAGTAGGTCATGCCGTTGAGAAAGTGGACGCCAGCTACCAGCACTCCATCGGATCGGGCATGGATGCGGCTGTCATGGAGCCGAGTGCCCATGTCGGTGAAGGTGCTGATGCATTTGTCTCTGGAATCAAATATTTTGGTTTTCCTAATCATACCTCTCTAATCTGTTAGAAGTCTTCGATAGAGCAATGCACGGAAACGACTTACGCAGAGTCTGACGAGAACTTCCCCTGAAAGAAGATGCTGAACTTTTGTCCGTACAAGAAGTACCGGTAGAATCCCGGGGTGCTCACTCGCACATAGGAGCTGGTCGAGTTTTTCAGGCGAACTCCGTCAATTGAATTCTTTAGCAGAATATTCACTGGCTCTGCCACCAGTATGGCAGGGTTGGCCAGGTTTTCAAAGCCCTTCCTGAAGTCGTAGAACATTACGATCCGCGTTGCGAAGCTCAGGGCTGTCAGTGCAGCCGACGGCAAAATCTTCTTACGGCGAACAACCATCCCGGAGGCGCCGCAATCCAAAGTGGTTGATGACGCCACCGCCGGCAGGGAGTAGCAGGCTGCGGTGTCTCGCAGGTACACGGACAGGCGGCACTCGCTTCTCAGGGTGCAGCGGAGCACGCACTCCGGCTCGCTGGGCGAAGCCTCAGCCGCGGTGCCAGGCGGAATCGCGGGGCAGCTGCTGGTCAGCAGTTCGTACACCGCAGAGCACTCCGGACAGACGCTGGCAGAGCCGCAGGCAACCAGCAGCAGCAGACAGATGCAGCCTGTCAATTCGGGAGCCATCTTTCAGCTGCACTGTATATTGCATCAAGCGTTTGTTATATAGATACTGAACCGGGTTTTGTTTGCACTTCACCTGCTGTCCGTCAGGATGCAGTCCTGAACTGTCATCCATTCCCGAGATTCTTTCGCAAAAGGCATCCCAAGGAGCCCATTGCGACTGACTGGAGCGATTCCTTCTGTTGTTTCTCGGCAAACTGCGAGCGAGGAGGCTCTCATTTCGTCGTTATTTGTGTCAAACACAGATGGAGATTCCGTGCTGTTTGCCTGGAAAACTCGGACCACCCCCCCCCCTGTGACTTGGAATGTGAAGCCCCAACAGAAATAAATCGATGGCAGCATGGAAAATGGATTGCTTCGAAAGAGCATCATGCGATGTGTAATACACAAAAACTGAGTCAGTTCGCATTTTTGGAAAGGCAGCAGGATGAGATCTCATTTATTGTTTTCTTGAATTCGGAGTCACTAAAATAGTATCTTAATACTCGTAAATGCGTTAAATTCTTTTATTTAACCTGCGCTAATAAGCAGATATGCAACCGACAGCTCAGCCGCAGCATCTGAAGGCTGCGTACAGCTGTTCAGTCCAAGGACTGGGGGGAGGGTCGCCACACACATGCTCAATTACCCCAGCTAATGCTGGCACCCATTTTACAGCTGGGTGAACTGAAGCAATGCAGAGTTGTATACAAAAGGTTGGTAAAGGTCTAAATCGGGTTAGAAAACAATATGCGATTGATGACTTAACTTAAAGCCGGTTCATACTACCGTTAGTAGCTCCCTAAGTAGCTCTTTTAAAGTGCCCGAGACTTTTTTAAGAGGGATTTCAACAATATTTGGTCCGGGAAGCTGAATACAATCATGGCAGCAAGCATTGCTCCATCAATATTTATACAAGGATTTGCCTCCGACTGAAAGCATCTACCGGTATTAGAGCCGAAGGGCTGCCCCTATTGAAGTAATCAAGCATAGCTCAAGTCTCGCACTTTTAACGCTTTCTTATACCACAAAAATTCTCAGTAGCTTCTCAAGCTTCTCTGTTGCTTTATAGGGTTCATTAATTTTTTTAAAAGCAACAATTTTTAGGCTGCGACACTTCAGGCTCTCTCGAATTTGATGCGTTTGTTCGGCAGCTTTTGACTCTTTGATTCTAAAGCTCTCCATTGCATTTGACTTGGCAGCTCAAAGCTATTCTAGCAGGGGTAACCTGCCGCCAACACTCCTAGGTTTGAGTACTTTTAGGCTGAACAGATGTTTAGCAGTAATGCTGGAAGAAAGTTCTGAGTCAACAAAGCTGAGCTGTCTATAAATATGGCGCTCTCCAGCTACTGTAAGTAGTACGCATAAGCTTTTAGACGCAAGTTTTTACAGGAAAAATTGTTTTGAAGCTTTCGTTACAGAAGAATCTTGTCTCTGGCTTCCATTGTGTCCTGTGGATCTATTGAAGAATCACAAAAAATGGGCCAGTAAAAGTACGTTCGCATAAGTACGAGCTACCGGTACTTTACAAAACATTAGCCAGAAATTTCTCGAACGCGATGCTGGCCATAGACAGAGCAGACTCGAGTCTGTACAGCGAAGGCGAGCAGTCGGTCAGAGAGCGCACGAGTTTATTTCAGCTTCAGTCGCGAGTAAGCAAGCGGGTGACTTCATTCAGAACGCAATTGTTTCCAAGAAATCAAGCTGAAGCGATGAAGATCTACAGCTCGCTGTTTCTGGGTGTACTTTTAACCCAGCTGTACTATTCCTCCGCGGCTCAGACGCAAGACGCGATCTCTTCAATGGATGCTCCAAGAAATCGAGGGAATTATCCCGTGAAAGTCGGAAGTCATAAGGGATCAGAAGACTCTGTCACCGGAGGTAAATCGGGTCTGGCTGAAGAGCGCGCCAGTGCAGGGGACGACGCTGATGGAAGGCTGCTGGAAGACCAAGCTCATGTTCAGAACGCTGCAGAAAAGAGCCCAGGGATTCTGGATGAAGAACGAGCTGCCGCTGAAGACGCTGCTGCCAGAAGCCCGGAGAAGCCGGATGAAGAACGAGCTGCTGCGGCCGAGGACGCTGCTGCCAGAAGTCCATCAAGAGAAGAGCAGGTGGCAGGTGATGAAAACGACTTTAAAAAACCTCCGCTGGAAAAAGACGAGGAAACATCGGCCTAGAGGTCGCCTTGAGAACTCAGATCCTCAGAAAATTTTGTAGGAAGGAATTTAGAAGCCTCTGTTAAATGTAACTAGCTGATTGATTTTTAGTTAATAGGTTGACCTGAACTCGCTTTTTAGCGCACTGTACGCTCGTATAGTAAGGTATCTATGGCGATCCTGCTAGCTTTAATTTTGCAGGTAAACAAGACTGAACAAAAACTCACCCCTAAAATTCGTGATTCAAACTAATACGTGTATATGCACCGCAGCAAATTCGCTACATTGTCCAAAACCAACTAGTTCCCAGCAATACCTAATGACAGATGCCAGTAGCAATGAAGCCACTCTCTTATTTCAGTTTAGCAGCTTTGTAATTCTCAGTTCACGCGATGATCAAAATAAACGATTAAAATTCAATACTTGCGAAGGCCTTTCCAAACTGCCATACTCGGTCTTGCGTTCGTGGGCTCGTTTTTTAGTGGTTTTGAATTCAGGTTTGCTTGGCTGAAAGCTAATCTTAAGAAGCTGGCTGGAGTAGCAACTCTTTCCCAACACATTGTCAGACAGGCTGGCTTGAGTAGCAACTCTTTCCCAACCCATTCTCGGACAACTATAGGCTGGCTGGAATAGCAACTCTTTCCCAACCCATTGTCAGACAACTGTAGGCTGGCTGGAGCAGCAACTCTTTCCCAACCCATTGTCAGACAACTGTAGGCTGGCTGGAGCAGCAACTCTTTCCCAACCCATTGTCAGACAACTGTAGGCTGGCTGGAGCAGCAACTCTTTCCCAACCCATTGTCAGACAGGCAGGCTGGAGCAGCAACTCTTTCCCAACCCATTGTCAGACAACTGTAGGCTGGCTGGAGCAGCAACTCTTTCCCAACCCATTGTCAGACAACTGTAGGCTGGCTGGAGCAGCAACTCTTTCCCAACCCATTGTCAGACAACTGTAGGCTGGCTGGAGCAGCAACTCTTTCCCAACCCATTGTCAGACAACTGTAGGCTGGCTGGAGCAGCAACTCTTTCCCAACCCATTGTCAGACAACTGTAGGCTGGCTGGAGCAGCAACTCTTTCCCAACCCATTGTCAGACAACTGTAGGCTGGCTGGAGCAGCAACTCTTTCCCAACCCATTGTCAGACAACTGTAGGCTGGCTGGAGCAGCAACTCTTTCCCAACCCATTGTCAGACAACTGTAGGCTGGCTGGAGCAGCAACTCTTTCCCAACCCATTGTCAGACAACTGTAGGCTGGCTGGAGCAGCAACTCTTTCCCAACCCATTGTCAGACAACTGTAGGCTTTCCGGAGGGCTCAAACTTGTGCTTAGGAGAAGAGCCGTTTCTCCGGGTTCTGTCTCTGGGTCTCTTGGCTTCTTCTGCACAGTTTTTGTGAGTACAAGTTTGAAAAAAACTTTCTGCCTCAAGAAACTCTTACTTCATGCGTTCATCAAATGGCTATTGTATGTGAGCACCCCCTCCCCCTCCACACACGGCTCAGCCCGAGCCCAGCCCATATTTATTTAAACAGGACGTCCTCAAAGCAAAAACAACTGACGAAATTTCTGCCTGCGGAGCACTCAGTTCGGAAAAGCTTTGAGAAAACCTCAGAATTTGGCTAAGATTTCGAATAATTAGTAAGTTATAACTATACTTAGCTTGTAGTGACTAAAGTCATATAGACATTTATTTATATTGTGAAGTAGATCACCGTTTGCTTCCCGGTTTAGGCACTTAAGATTACCTTAAGTTTCGAGCCTCTTCAGTGGGAAGTTCTCTTAGCTCTCAGTAGCGTAGGTAGTGCTGCCACCAGTTCCTTCAGGTCTCGGCCTTCGGTAAGGTGAGCTACCCGTCGGAACGAAATAACGAAGTCAACGAACTCAGCACCGGGTGCAGATTTGCAGTTCAACGTACAAGGCGTCTCGTCAGCAGCACCTGCCGGGCTTGGTTGGTACAGGGAGGGCTGAGTTAGCCTCTCGTAGGCTTGGGGTTTGCTTTAGTAGGGTCTCAGACAGACCAATAGAAGAGGACTTAGCGCACACAGACGGGCTGACATTCAGTCTCGGGAGTTCAGGAACTTAGAACTCGAGGAACAACAGACTCCTTGACGGAAACGAGGGGGAGAGGGGTCCTATTTATAGCCGGGAATCTCCCGTGCACAAGACCTCGTGACTCGTTCTATTTTTAGAACTGACGTCACTTGAGGTCTCCGGCCAGAGTACACGCGGATGTGACTCAGTTGCTATTTTTAGCAACATGAGTCACTCCTCTCCTTAGCGAAGGGAGGGGTCCGAAAGCACGTGATTCTCCCGATAAACAGGACCGATAAAGTGAAGTAAACATGTTTACTGCACTTTAGGACTCGAAGAACGCAGAATCTGTCATGAGACTTGCTCACATGACAGAGGAAAACGGGACGGAAACGAAACAGAGACAGCCCACAGCAGAGAAGCTGAGGGCTGAGAACAGAGACGCAGAAGGGCAGAACAGGCCAAGGGCAGCAACAAACGGGAAAAAGGGGCGGGAAGCTGACCAGCGGCAGACAGCAACCCTGGGCGAGGGCGAGGGAGACTGCTGACAAAGGGGGACGCCAAACACTAAACTAGCGGCTCACTACAATTGCAAACGGTGAAAAAGCGTCACTCCACCAGTGTGCTGGTGAAGGGAACGGCCGCACTCGTAAAGTGCATGGCGGTGCGTACTGTACGCAAGGCAAACATACACATATATTGGGGCTCTTGAAGCACTGCACACCTCATTGAATTTGCTGAGTTTATCCTCATCGCCAGCAGCACCTGTAATGATTGATGCCTTCTGGGATGGCCGGCGTATCGGAGAGGATCAAAGGCTGCAATCCCTTCCCCTGCCAAGTCCTGTGCTGGTGGGCAAAGCTCCAGTTGCTTGACGAAGCCGTGGCAACGCTAGAGATGGCAATTGCCGTCTCTGTTACAGACCCCTCGCCATCCCACTTCTCTCTCCAGCCCTGTCCTTTTGCGTCCATTGTTTTGAATAAAATAATTCTCTCCCGCCCTGCAAACTAGCTATTTAGTCCAGACAGGTAAACTGAAGCAGAGCAACCGTACAAAATTGAGAATTGAGTTAAACACTTTACTGTCCAAAGCAGACATGTCGAACTGGTGCTACACCTGCCAGAGGCAAGCCGCAATTCCGACATTCTGTCGGCACGCGTGCCAGATCTGCGGCTGGCTGAACTGCAACCGGCAGCACAACAAGTGCCGCATCTGCGGCCAGCTGGACCCGCCTGTCTGGCACAACCACACAAAGTGCGGCGTCTGCGGCGCCATCGACTCGAAATGCCGGCACACCAAGTGCCGCATCTGTGGAAAGATCGACTCGAGATGCAGCCACACCGAGTGCCGCATCTGCCACAGGATCGACTCGAACTGCAGCCACACCAAGTGCTCCGGCTGCGGAAAGATCGACCCATCGTACGGGCACCGTTGCTAATTAGCTGCCTGGCTCAAGGACCACTAGAAGTTACCACTTCTAGTAATCCTTGACTTGGCTCGGATTTCACTGTGCTCACAAAAAGTCTCATCTCGTGCGGAGAACTTTGTGCCTTATTGTGTAGTAAAACTTTTTTGATTCCTAAATTTCAAAATTTATTCCAGAAACGTTTAGTCTAACTCTAACAGCTATATACTAACACATTTTGGAAACCCTATTCAAGCGACCGGAATAGCCACGCGAGGTCTACTCATATTTAGACAGAAAGCAAGCGCATCTTTTATTCCTGTGCGTTTCAAAAATTAAATAAACTAAAAATATTTTTGCATAGTTCTCAAGGTACTGTTAAAATTTATTTTGTTTCCGGACAAAAAACAGCAGGTAGAAATGACATTTTCCGATCATGTTTTCACAGTTTGACTAAACGTACTTCACGTCAACCTGTGCGCGTACAAGTTTTGTTATTTTAGGGTAGAAGCGTACGCTCGTATCAGTGCGGTTGGTTGCAGAGCTGTTAGTTTAGATTTTACAGGTGAAAATAGGACACCACAAGAGCCCAGCCATCACCCAACACCCCTAGAGTAGTTGAATGCTCAAATGTTTCTACTTCGAATACAAGTTTAATTAAAGCCATCTCTGATGCCAGAATTCCAGAACATGCGGCCACTATGGTGTTTTACCTGTTGCGTTCTTGGCCGCTGGAGCCGCATTCTGATCCGCCTGCTGAGTGGGCCCCATCCCTCCTTGAGCCGCTTTCTGATACGCCTGCTGAGTGGGCCCCATCCCTCCTTGAGCCGCTTTCTGATACGCCTGCTGAGCGGGCCCCATCCCTCCTTGAGCTACTTTCTGATCCGCCTGTCGAGCAGCCCCCATCCCTCCTTGAGCCGCTTTCTGATCCACCTGACGGGCGGCCCCCATCCCTCCGAGTGGCGCCTTGCCTTGTCCCACCTTGCTGCCCGCCTGCTTGCCCCCGGAGGAGGCCGTGACGGCGCTCTTCTGTCCGTCGGTCGGCGCGGGATCGTCGGAGATCAGCGTCGGGTCGGCGTTCCGAACGTCCTTCTTCCACTCGTTCACGCCGATACCGACCGCCATGAAGATGGCCAGGCCGCCGACCCCGAAGATGCTGATGAGGACGTACATCATGGAAGACACGCCGGCCCTGTTCTCAGCCGTGGAATTCTTCCTGGAGTTCCCCTGCGAATCATCAGACTGCGGCATCCCATATAGCGGCCGATCCCAAAGTTCCGGACTAAACTTCAGCAAGTCATCCAGCTGCTTTGAGGCGCCACCGATTGAACCAATTGAGGCTTGGCCTGGTGGAGAGCTGATGTGGTGGAAAAACTGCTGGCAAATCGGCTTTAAAACGCCTTTAATATTGCTTCCAGCCACGGAGCTTCTGACGTCAGGCAGCACGCCTGAGCTGGAAAAAGTCCTCTCCAGCTGGCCGGACTCGCTGTAGATGTAGAACAAGTAGGAGATGGACAGTCCGAGGGAGCGAAGCTGCGACTCGAAAGGGGACCGGCAGTCCGCCTGGCAAGGCACGCCAGAGTCGGGACAAGCATCCAGCGACTTCACCTCCGGTTGGGGCAGAATGTTCACTGTCGCATAGTCAACGATCGAGCGCCCCTCACTGAGCTCCGCACCCCGGCATCGCAGGAGAAGCATGGCGCCTGTTGGGACTGACGAGATTGCTGACACGTTAACACTGAGCTCGATGGCACCGACTGGCGAAGCGCGCTTAAACTTCTGCAGACTGAAGTTTGCTGCACCAATCGAAGCGTAGATGTCGAACTCGGCGCTGGCGTTCTGAGCCAGGCCGAGCAGTGAGCAGTTCAGGATGACGCTCTGCGATTGCAGCACCGCAGTTCGGCGAGGCAGTCGAGGGTCGCGCAGTGCAGGACGCGGCTTTGAAGAGACGGCGTACGACACAGACGCAGCTGGGTAAAACTGGGCGCTGCAGGTCCAAATACCAGCCGCCTGCTTGTCTGAGTGACGCAGCTGCAGCGACAGCGGCTGCGAGTCCGGGGGTTTTCGGGGAGCGGCGGCCCGGCCCGGACCCGCCCATCGGTGCCAGCAAGCAGCAGCGTCCGGCCGCAGGCACAGGAGCGGACAAGGCGCTGTTCGTTCAGGCAGCGGGTCAAGCAGCTCGTCCAGCTGCACCTCCGTGGGAAGGCCTCCGTGAGTGATTGGCACAATGAGCACCGGCTGCTGCGGCGGCACGGTCACAGAGGCGCTGGCTGCTGCCTGGGGAACAGAATAGTGAAGCTGGACAGTCCGTGAGCTTGGCAGAGTGGCATCCAGCATGAGGCAGAGGCAGGTCTCCGTCTGGTCGAGCTGGCCTGACTGAGCGCTCGCGTTGGCCTCGCTGCCCCCCGCTCCCAGCGCCCAACCGAATCGAACGCGCCCCCCGAATGCGACTCCAAAGAAGCTCGGTCCCGAGTCTGATGAGTTCGAAAAAATCTTGAACTTACTCTCTCGAGAAGCGGCTTCGGTCGAACAGGTTCCGGCTTTACCGGCTTTTGCGTACATCGCGACAACTGCCGTCTCTAGCAGCCGGGTGTCCCCGAGCCCGAGGCAGCTGTAGGCAACGGCGAGCGCAGTCTGGTCGTGACCGTCCGGAGTCTTGTAGACGGTGCGATCGCAGTGCAGGTTGGCATTCCGCCATCTCTTGACCTCCGCCCGCTCATCCCACAGGTGCAGCCAGTCGGACCTGACGGTGGCGTTCAGGCCAGCAGCTCGGTACTGGCAGCCGACTCGCAGCCGCGCAGGCAAGGAGGAGACAATCAGAGTGGACCCTGATAGAGCGCTGTAGCGGCCTGTGAACAGCTTCCCGCTCAGGTGGAACCGGAAGTCTCCATCCTGGCCGTGGAGGCTGTGCCGCGTCACCTGGCCGGCATCGCTCACCAGCGTCCACTCGAGCGACTCCAGCGCTGCCGTGCCGTTTGTCCCGAGGCCATCGAGTAGGCAGGCCAGGGCCGCTGGGCTGCCTGCTGGCATCGCCCGGCTGCGACTGCCGGCTTCGTGAGCGCTCCAGATTACCGGATGCGGGACCGCCCGCCTCTCCTGCGGACTCGGCGGCCGAAACAGGGGCAGGATGAAGAGTCCAGGGTGTTCCACGGAAGTTCTCCCGGCTTCAGCTGCTCCGGATATCAAGGCAGCCAACAGCCAGCAGACAGCGGAGCCAGGTATTGGCCTCATGAGTCCCATCTGAGCAGCATTGGGACAGTTGAGATTTTGTATAATGTGCTCTGCCCGGCTTTATTCAAACCCCACTCAGATGCATTTTAACATAGACATGTCCTTTCGTTTAACATCTCTGCTTGTTTGGTTAATTAAAGCAGAGTCAAGGAAGTACGAAACAAGCATGCCGGAATTTGAAAAGTTTGGCCAAGTGCGCACTGGATTTTCAAATATACTTTGTCATGAGTTTTGAAGTAGACTCACCTGACGTTGAATGCGTTTATTTGAGCAGCGCCCTTGCAAAGCTCCTTTGAAATTAGCAACATTATCTTTAATGCGTTCATAAAATGAGACAGCGCATTACTTTTACTTTATAAAAGCTGAGAAGTAAAACAGCAATGATACTTATGCGAACGAATACCGTAAAATAAGTTGAATGGTCTTATCTATTCTTTTCCACATCTGCCGCACAGCCCTCACATCCCCTGCGAGATGAAGTGCTGCCGCATGTCGCCCAGCATGTCGGCGGCGCGGTCCGGGGCGCCCTGGCACGCGGCCGCCAGCAGCGCCGTCTTCGTTTTGCAGACCAGCAGCGTCTGGCCGCGCGATTCGTCGCTGCCGCACAGAATGTCCTTGGTGCCGGCCTCGTCCAGCAGGCTGTACACCGTGTCGGCCACTCCGAAGCCGGCCGCGGACAGGCCGGAGCGGCAGTCGAAGTTCTCGCGCAGGGCGGCCACCTGCTGCACGGTGGGCGTGAAGTCAGCGGGGTTGCAGGCCAGCACGGCGCCAGACTCCAGGCTGCAGACCGCGGCTCGCTTGAAGGCTCCGGTACCGATGAAGCTCTTGTTAATGATGCTGGACCACATCTCCGCGTGTGGGCCCAGGTTCATCTGCGGCTGACGCGGGTAAACGTCATCGTTTTTGTTTAGTTCTGGCGTGCCAGAGTTTATTCAGAGAAATTCAATGCTGTCGTCATTAAGAATGGTTTTGAGCTTCGAATTTAGCGGGCCCTGAGTCTTGAGAAGTAAATAACTGTTTCCATTTGGGTATTACACTTACTTCTGGCTTGGCTGGTATGCTTGCAGCGTCTTCCGGGGTGTTCTCTTCCGTTATCGAATTTTCTGGTGTCTTCTTTTCAATTGTCTTCTTCTTCGGTGTCTTCTTTTTGGAGCCGCTCTTCGCTGTTGCCTTCTTTTTCGCTTCCGGTGTCTTCTTTTCGGGCGTCTCTTCTTTCGTTGTCTTCTCGTCCGGTGTCTTCTCGTCCGGTATCTTCTCGTCCGGTGTCTTTTCTTCCGGCCTCTTCTCGTTCAGTGTCTTCTCGTCCAGTGTCTTCTTGTCCGGTGTCTTCTCTTCCGGTGTCTTCTCTTCCCGTGTCTTCTCTTCCGGCGTCTTCTTGTCCGGTGTCTTCTCTTCCGGTGTCTTCTCTTCCGGCGTCTTCTTGTCCGGTGTCTTCTCTTCCGGTGTCTTTTCTTCCGGTGTCTTCTCTTCCCGTGTTTTTTTTGCCAACTCCAGCAGAGGCCGCGGTGGACTCTCCAGTCGGGCTGGCGCTGTCAACGCCGCCGGCTGCTCCGATGACAGCTCCGGCTTGGTGGCCGAATCACTCTGCTGCCGATCTTCCAACTCCTGCTCCTAGAAGCAAGGGGCGAGCATCGCTTTAATGAATTTGCTGGCCTTGGCAAGTTGCCAAAAAGTTGACGAATCAGGAAAATGGCTTCCAACCTACCTCTGACGGCTTCTTGATGCAGCCGGCTCCAGACTCCCTGCGCTTCGTCCGGTGCAGCAACCCGCAGAAGCCCAGCAGCTTCACCGAGTCGTCAGCGGGCCGCCACTCCTTCTGCTGCCTGCGCCTGCGGTCGCGGTTCCGCCTCAGCAGCAGGTCGCGGATTCGTTGCCTCAGGCCGCCTCCAGCTGCCTGCTTTCTCTGCTGCTGCGGCGGATCGTCGCCGACGGTCTCAGGTTCGACCTCACCGCTGCTGTAGCGGCCCTGCTCAGTCATTGTGAAATCGAAGCTGAAGCTGAAGCCGCTGAGCATTGATTGATTCTGGCTGGTTAACCAGCTGCTGTCTTGCTGCATACTTGCGGCCCGGAGCGGGCCTTATAAACTTGAGCTTGCTAATAAGCGAGTCGCCACGGGAATCCACCGTGCCAAAAACTCTTGATAGAAAGCAGAGCACGTGGTGTCTGGGCTGTGTGGTCACCACGAGCTGCGTTATCAAAGCATTCTTATCAAAGGTATTGCGTCACCTGCTGATACTAACCTGCTCATGTGACTCATGCGTTTCAATATGTCAGCGCAGTCGTGACGCAATCATTCTTGCGGGTCAATGGGCCCGTAGGGGCATGTGGTATGGCATGACATAATTTGCGTCTTAAATGATTAATTAGTTATAGCCTGCTCATAGTGAGAATAGCTGGCCTGCTCATAGTGAGAATAGCTGGCCTGCTCATAGTGAGAATAGCTGGTCTGCTCATAGTGAGAATAGCTGGTCTGCTCATAGTGAGAATAGCTGGTCTGCTCATAGTGAGAATAGCTGATCTGCTCATAGTGAGAATAGCTGGTCTGCTCATAGTGAGAATAGCTGGTCTGCTCATAGTGAGAATAGCTGATCTGCTCATAGTGAGAATAGCTGGTCTGCTCATAGTGAGAATAGCTGGTCTGCTCATAGTGAGAATAGCTGGTCTGCTCATAGTGAGAATAGCTGGTCTGCTCATAGTGAGAATAGCTGATCTGCTCATAGTGAGAATAGCTGATCTGCTCATAGTGAGAATAGCTGGTCTGCTCATAGTGAGAATAGCTGGTCTGCTCATAGTGAGAATAGCTGGTCTGCTCATAGTGAGAATAGCTGGCCTGCTCATAGTGAGAATTTCACGAAAATTACAACAAAGGGTTGAGTATTTTTCAGCTGAAATTGCATTTTGAAAAATTGACATTTTTCAGCTGAAATATCAATTTATTTATAGCATCTGGCTGAAAATCGCAGGTGCAACTCATTATGTTAATGATATGGGTAACTGCCAATCAGTCATTGGGCGCGCATTTACAGCAGAAAAGTCAATATCTGACGAGTCAGTCACCAGAGCTGACTGAAGAGCTGGGCCGCTTTAATGATAATAAAATATCGGAAGCTTGAGACAGGAAAAGTAAATTTTTATTTGATAAGCCATCGAGTACAGATATATTATAATCAAAAAGTAGGATCCTAGAGTCGAATATTCCTAGTTTTTTTAGGAAAGCAAAATCATCAGCTGATTGCTCTAATCATAAAAATCTGCTGACAGTTTGAATTGGAGCCAAAAGAAACACAAAATGTTAAAAATTTATTACGTAAATAAAACGATAACAGTAAAAACCAAATCCGCCACTGGCATTCGCAGCAGAGCGCGGCTTCATTGCTAGGCTAATGATGCAGATGAAAATTTAATAATCATGCATTCGACACGTCAATGGGAAGCCACAATGTTGTCTGTCAACCAGTCGGGGTCCAGAGACAGATGAACACTTCAAATCAGCAGAACTACATTTGTTTTAATGTTACAATCGGATTGGAAGATTTCCGGAACTGCATTAGTTGCAGTTTAAGTTTTAACCGTTTGAAAACTTTTGATTAAGCATAAACTGAAATTTGTACTTTTAAAATTCACTTTCGAATGCTCAGGAAGTGAGTTCTAGTGCTAAAATAACTTGGAAATCCTCCTCACCAATGCCTAAAAATATTTCCATAGATTTGAAGTGCTGCTGCGTCTTACTGAGACTCGGCGCTTGCAGTCGGGCAGCCCTCACATCCCCTGCGAGATGAAGTGCTGCCGCATGTCGCCCAGCATGTCGGCGGCGCGGTCCGGGGCGCCCTGGCACGCGGCCGCCAGCAGCGCCGTCTTCGTTTTGCAGACCAGCAGCGTCTGGCCGCGCGATTCGTCGCTGCCGCACAGAATGTCCTTGGTGCCGGCCTCGTCCAGCAGGCTGTACACCGTGTCGGCCACTCCGAAGCCGGCCGCGGACAGGCCGGAGCGGCAGTCGAAGTTCTCGCGCAGGGCGGCCACCTGCTGCACGGTGGGCGTGAAGTCAGCGGGGTTGCAGGCCAGCACGGCGCCAGACTCCAGGCTGCAGACCGCGGCTCGCTTGAAGGCTCCGGTACCGATGAAGCTCTTGTTAATGATGCTGGACCATATCTCCGTGTGCGGGCCCTGCTCAATCTGAAAGCAGAAATGGCCAAATGTTTGCGCTCTCAGAAATAATGTAAGCAGCAGTCTTTTTATCCCCCTGTATATACGGCAGCGCTTTTACAAGATTTATCTACATATCTTCCTTTCACTACTATGAGTAGAACTGCTTGGCGTTTCATACATGTATCAAGCATTCGCTCAGCCTGACTTCAGCCTGCCCCCAGCCTGCCCCCAGCCTGACCCCAGCCTGACCCTAGCCTGACCCTAGCCTGACCCCAGCCTGCCCCCAGCCTGTCCCCAGCCTGTCCCCAGCCTGTCCCCAGCCTGCCCCCAGCCTGACCCCAGCCTGACCCTAGCCTGACCCTAGCCTGACCCCAGCCTGACCCCAGCCTGACCCCAGCTTGACCGTAGCCTGACCCCAGCCTCTCCCCAGCTTGACCCCAACCTGACCCCGCAGCTGATATCTATAAACCGTCAACAATAATTGGTCTTATCGACAAAAGCGGCCTTCACCAGTTGAGTAAACAGCAGCAGCCGAGGCGAGTAAAAAAGCAAGCATTAAACACTCGTAGCTATGAAATACTGCGGTCAGCAAACTATTGATCAGCTAATACCCGTTGCGGCAGCAATCGCCACTTTTGCCTCAAGGCCTTACTGTCACTCCCGGCTTCGGCGTCACGTCCGCCATGTCCACCGAGGCCTGCTGGAACTGCCGCTCCGCCTCTTCGTGTCGCTGATTTTCTGACTCTGGCTCGCTCTCCAAAGCGTGGCCGTTCTGAACTGTCGTCTTGTCTTCCTCCGCTGCGTTCTCTTCCGCTGCGTTCTCTTCCGTCTTCTCACTGACATCCTCGTCCGGCTGTGGCGCAGACTTCGCCGCCAGTTCAACCAGCGGCCTTGGCGGATTCTCGGGTCTCGCCGGCGCTTTCGATGCCGGCTGCTCCAGCGCTGACGTCTCCGGCTCTGCCGCTGACGCTGAGGCCGCATCTGGCTGCTGCGGCTGCGGCTGCAGCTCCACCTCCTGCTTCTCTTCCTAGAAGCAAATTTGAGTTCTACGGCCATTGCTGACCCTGATGTCCCTGATGTCCCTGATGTCCCTGATGTCCCTGATGTCCCTGATGTCCCTGATGTCCCTGATGTCTCTGATGTCCCTGATGTCCCTGATGTCCCTGATGTCCCTGATGTCCCTGATGTCCCTGATGTCCCTGACGTCCCTAATGTTTCTGATGTCCCTGATGTCCCTAATGTTTCTGATGTCCCTGATGTCCCTAATGTTTCTGTCCCTGATGTCCCTAATGTCTCTGATGTCTCTGATGTCCCTAATGTCTCTGATGTCTCTGATGTCCCTAATGTCTCTGATGTCTCTGATGTCCCTGATGTTTCTGATGTCCCTACTGTCTCTGATGTCCCTGATGTCCCTAATGTCTCTGATATCCCTGATGTCCCTGATGTCCCTGATGTTTCTGATGTCCCTGATGTCCCTGATGTTTCTGATGTCCCTGATGTCCCTGATGTTTCTGATGTCCCTGATGTCCCTGATGTCTCTGATGTCCCTAATGCCCCTTCGTACAATCAGCAAGCAGAGCAAATGCATGCTGGCCAAAGCTCCGATATGATCATAAAAAGTAAAACTTCATGCAGCAGGAAATGAGCTCAAGTAAACTGCAACCAGTTCGCCTACCTTTACTTCGCCGCCTTTGCCGCTTTTCTTCGGCTTCTCCGCCGGCTTCTGCGACTCCTGATCGCCCGCCTCCGCCCGCTTCTTCCGGCGGAACAGGCCGCCGCAGCCCAGCTTCACCGCGTCATCCGGCCGCTCCTTCTGCTGCTTCTGCCGGTCCTTCCTCTTCAGCAGGCCGCGGATTCGCTGCCTGATGCCTCCCGCCTGCTGCTGCTGCTGCCCATCGGCGGCGGTCGCGGGTTCGATCTCCTTGGCGTTTTCGGCTTCGGCCATAGTTTTTTCACCACCTGGAAATTTCGTTTGCAGAGAATAGCGAAAGCAGTTGCAGCTGCCAGCGACTCCTTCATAAATACACATCTGTTCGGGCCGCTTGACTTCCTGTGCCCGCCTCCCACGGCCCCCCCCCCTGCCGCCTCGCTTGCCCGCTATGGAAATTTTGCCGCAGGCGGCTGTGCAGCGAGCGATAAGAGAAGTCCCCGCCACTCTCTGCTTCAAGTTCGAAATAGGGGGGGGGGGGGTGGCTGCCAGTGTGCGCTGCGGTTGGAAATGCCGAGAGAAATGAAGGGTAGAGGGGCGTCAGAGAGAGAGGGAGGACCGCAGCATCTCCGCCCACTCGAGAGACTCTGCTTTCATGAAAGTCAAGCCAGTCAAAGTTAACAACTGCAGCATTTCCTGCCCTCCAGCGGTTACTCTTTCAAAGCTTGACTTTTCCGATTCTTTTGTTTCTTTCGGTCAAATTTTCTGCAATTTCTCACGTCTGCTTTAAAACTGTTGAGCAGAGGAGAGACCCGCTTTGAAACTGCTTAGTTACTAGCTGCAATTTGGAAATGATTGTTAAAATGTGCAGTTTGGCAGTTGTGATTCTTTCCGCCAGTGCTTTTCTACTGGCTTGAAATGGCCAATTCTCATAGTCCTATAGCCAATTCTCATGGTCCTATAGCCAATTCTCATAGTCCTATAGCCAATTCGCATAGTCCTATAGCCAATTCTCATAGTCCTATAGCCAATTCTCATAGTCCTATAGCCAATTCGCATAGTCCTATAGCCAATTCTCATAGTCCTATAGCCAATTCGCATAGTCCTATAGCCAATTCGCATAGTCCTATAGCCAATTCGCATAGTCCTATAGCCAATTCTCATAGTCCTATAGCCAATTCGCATAGTCCTATAGCCAATTCTCATTGTCGTATAGACAATTCTCAGAGTCAATTCTCACTGTGCTCACTGTGATCAAGCTCCCTGTGCAGCATAAACGGCAGGAAAGGCAGAAAACAGTTGAAGAAGCAACTCACGATCTCAGATCCAGGGCGTGTCCGCGCGGATAGCAACAGCACTCGAATCCTTTCCTTCCCGTGAAGTTGATCTGCCTTTTCTGGGCTTCCACAGGGGAGAGAGCGGGTGAAAATACGTGGAGACAGTTTCCAGGCAGGGGCGCGGGGACAGCTGGTCGGGGCAGCCAGCAGAATGCGGCAGCGCCTCTGCAGGAGTTGCGCAGCCGTTGCCAGTTCTGAGAAGAACCTCGACGGAGGAGGGGCTACGAAAAAATCGATATTAAAAATAGATTTTGGTCAGGAGCCGCGTGCGGAAACCCAACCCGCTGGGATTATTGGCAGCTCGCTCGTCCAGTGGCACGCAGCTGGAGGGCATTCTCTGATTCGAATGCCAGAGAATATTGAAAAGCCAAGCAACCGGGAAGCTGTTTGCCAACTCTTCCTCTGACTTTCTCTGTGCCCGGAAGCGCCCTGGAAAAACAGGGAAGCTGTTTGAAAACTCTTCCTCTGACTTTCTCTGTGCCCGGAAGCGCCCTGGCAAAACCGGGAAGCTGTTTGCCAACTCTTCCTCTGACTTTCTCTGTGCCCGGAAGCGCCCTGGAAAAACAGGGAAGCTGTTTGAAAACTCTTCCTCTGACTCTCTGTGTGCCTGGAAGCGCCCTGGAAAAACAGGGAAGCTGTTTGAAAACTCTTCCTCTGACTCTCTGTGTGCCTGGAAGCGCCCTGGCAAAACCGGGAAGCTGTTTGAAAACTCTTCCTCTGACTCTCTGTGTGCCTGGAAGCGCCCTGGCAAAACCGGGAAGCTGCTTTCCAATTCTTCCTCTGACTCTCTGTGTGCCTGGAAGCGCCCTGGCAAAACCGGGAAGCTGCTTTCCAACTCTTCCTCTGACTCTCTGTGTGTCTGGAAGCGCCCTGGCCTGTTTGCCGCCTGGGCCAGGGTCTGCACGGGACTCCGCCGTTGTGCGCAGAATTCCGATGCGCTCTCCACCCCAACCTGCTTCAGTCTGTCACGTGACTCACAAGTAGTGAGTGCCAGAGCCTGGAGGCACCGCTGCCACCGGCCCACCTTATCTAGCGTCTTCTCTGTTTGCATTTCTGGGGTTCGGCGACACTGCATCGGTTCTTCTTTCAAGTCAAGCTTTCAGTGTCTGCTGGACTTCGTGTTTGCTTTGGCCCGGGTCACTGCACACTTCGGTTCGGATAGGTTCATAGAGCAGCCTCACTGTCCCACGGTGCGAGCTTAAAGTACACTGCTCCATTCCCACTGTTCGGTCTACTACAAGCGCGTATGCACTAATCTAAAAGTCTCATTGTAAAATCTCAGCATTACTGTCAAATCTTACAGTCTAGCATTCGAATCTCACAGTCTAATATTCGAATCTCTCAGTCTAATATTCAAATCTCACAGTCTAATATTTGAATCTCACAGTCTAATATTTGAATCTCACAGTCTAATAGTCAAATTACGCAGTTTTAATTGTCAAATCTCACTGTCACAGTCAACTGTCACTGTCACAAAGTCAAATCTCACGGTGTAATAGTCAGATCTCATGGTGACAGAGTCAAATCTCACAGTTTAATTGTCAAATCTCACTGTCACAGTCAACTGTCACTGTCACAAAGTCAAATCTCACGGTGTAATAGTCAAATCTCACACTTCATGGCGAATTCTCACCGTCTACTCTTCCAATTTATAGTCGAATAAAAGTTCGACGAATTCCAATTTTATCATACCAAAAATAATCCCCAAAACGTCACACCTTTATCTCAGCATCAGTAGTATCTACCGAACATATGCATGCTCAAATGCATAACAATGCATAAGACTCGTGAATACCGCAGTTCATTCCACTTGTTGACGCCATTTTGATCGGCTGGCTGTAACTGCATTTCACTGAACGCATGTGTCGAGCCTTCTGCAAATTCATACGGTGATGCAGTGCCTTGCAGAAGACAATTATGCAAATAGACTGCCTCATCAAATTTGATCCAGCATTTCTAAACATCCGCTGCATGTTGCTGTGGCTCCGGGGTCTCGAGCTGCGACCTTCCATGTAACTCCGCTGATCTTTCAGGAAACTTTTGACTCCGCCCCTCTTAGCTGCAGGGCGGTCCGAAGACGCAGCGGGGAGGCGAGCGTCGCCCATTCCGCTAGACTCCACCCCTCAGCCACTGGGGACCCCCCTCCGGCCGGAGAAAGCTGACGAATTCGAGGTCAAAATAAAAGTTACCACATCTTTCTTGAGGGGGCATCTGGTGCGACTGCAGTGCATGCGGCTCTTCTGTGCATGTGGATGTGGATGTTGATGTGGATGTGGATGTTGATGTGAATGTGGATGTGGATGTGGATGTGGATGTGCATGTGGATGTGGATGTGGATGTGCATGTGGATGTGGATGTGGATGTGGATGTGGATGTGCATGTGGATGTGGATGTGGATGTGGATGTGGATGTGGATGTGGATGTGGATGTGGATGTGGATGTGGATGTGGATGTGGATGGGGATGTGGATGTGGATGTGGATGTGGATGTGGATGTGGATGTGGATGTGGATGTGGATGTGGATGTGGATGTGGATGTGGATGTGGATGTGGATGTGGATGTGGATGTGGATGTGGATGTGGATGTGGATGTGGATGTGGATGTGCATGTGGATGGGGATGGGGATGCGGATGTGGATGTGGATGTGGATGTGGATGTGGATGTGGATGTGGATGTGGATGTGGATGTGGATGTGGATGTGGATGTGGATGTGGATGTGGATGTGGATGTGCATGTGCATGTGGATGTGGATGTGGATGTGGATGTGGATGTGCATGTGCATGTGGATGTGGATGTGGATGTGGATGTGGATGTGGATGTGGATGTGGATGTGGATGTGGATGTGGATGTGGATGTGGATGTGCATGTGCATGTGCATGTGGATGTGGATGTGGATGTGGATGTGGATGTGCATGTGGATGTGGATGTGGATGTGGATGTGGATGTGGATGTGGATGTGGATGTGCATGTGCATGTGGATGTGGATGTGCATGTGGATGTGGATGTGCATGTGCATGTGGATGTGGATGGGGATGTGGATGTGGATGTGGATGTGGATGTGGATGTGGATGTGGATGTGGATGTGCATGTGCATGTGGATGTGGATGTGAATGTGGATGTGGATGTGGATGTGCATGTGGATGTGGATGGGGATGTGGATGTGGATGTGGATGTGGATGTGGATGTGGATGTGGATGTGGATGTGGATGTGCATGTGGATGGGGATGGGGATGCGGATGTGGATGTGGATGTGGATGTGGATGTGGATGTGGATGTGGATGTGGATGTGGATGTGGATGTGGATGTGGATGTGGATGTGGATGTGGATGTGGATGTGCATGTGCATGTGGATGTGGATGTGGATGTGGATGTGGATGTGCATGTGCATGTGGATGTGGATGTGGATGTGGATGTGGATGTGGATGTGGATGTGGATGTGGATGTGGATGTGGATGTGGATGTGGATGTGGATGTGGATGTGCATGTGGATGTGGATGTGGATGTGGATGTGGATGTGGATGTGGATGTGGATGTGCATGTGCATGTGGATGTGGATGTGCATGTGGATGTGGATGTGCATGTGCATGTGGATGTGGATGGGGATGTGGATGTGGATGTGGATGTGGATGTGGATGTGGATGTGGATGTGGATGTGCATGTGCATGTGGATGTGGATGTGGATGTGGATGTGGATGTGGATGTGCATGTGGATGTGGATGGGGATGTGGATGTGGATGTGGATGTGGATGTGGATGTGGATGTGGATGTGGATGTGGATGTGGATGTGGATGTGGATGTGGATGTGCATGTGCATGTGGATGTGGATGTGCATGTGGATGTGGATGTGCATGTGGATGTGGATGTGGATGTGGATGTGGATGTGGATGTGGATGTGGATGTGCATGTGCATGTGGATGTGGATGTGGATGTGGATGTGGATGTGGATGTGCATGTGCATGTGGATGTGGATGTGGATGTGGATGTGGATGTGGATGTGGATGTGCATGTGCATGTGGATGTGGATGTGCATGTGGATGTGGATGTGCATGTGCATGTGGATGTGGATGGGGATGTGGATGTGGATGTGGATGTGCATGTGGATGTGGATGTGGATGTGGATGTGGATGTGGATGTGCATGTGCATGTGGATGTGGATGTGCATGTGGATGTGGATGTGCATGTGCATGTGGATGTGGATGGGGATGTGGATGTGGATGTGGATGTGGATGTGGATGTGGATGTGGATGTGGATGTGCATGTGCATGTGGATGTGGATGTGGATGTGGATGTGGATGTGGATGTGCATGTGGATGTGGATGGGGATGTGGATGTGGATGTGGATGTGGATGGGGATGTGGATGTGGATGTGGATGTGCATGTGGATGTGCATGTGGATGTGGATGTGGATGTGCATGTGGATGTGCATGTGGATGTGGATGTGGATGTGGATGTGGATGTGGATGTGGATGTGGATGTGGATGTGGATGTGGATGTGGATGTGGATGTGGATGTGGATGTGGATGTGGATGTGGATGTGGATGTGGATGTGGATGTGCATGTGGATGTGCATGTGCATGTGGATGTGGATGTGGATGTGGATGTGGATGTGGATGTGCATGTGGATGTGGATGGGGATGTGGATGTGGATGTGGATGTGGATGTGGATGTGGATGTGGATGTGGATGTGCATGTGCATGTGCATGTGGATGTGGATGTGGATGTGGATGTGGATGTGGATGTGGATGTGCATGTGCATGTGGATGTGGATGTGGATGTGGATGTGGATGTGGATGTGCATGTGGATGTGGATGGGGATGTGGATGTGGATGTGGATGTGGATGTGGATGTGGATGTGGATGTGGATGTGCATGTGGATGTGCATGTGGATGTGGATGTGGATGTGCATGTGGATGTGCATGTGGATGTGGATGTGGATGTGGATGTGGATGTGGATGTGGATGTGGATGTGGATGTGGATGTGCATGTGCATGTGCATGTGGATGTGGATGTGGATGTGGATGTGGATGTGGATGTGCATGTGGATGTGCATGTGGATGTGGATGTGGATGTGCATGTGGATGTGGATGTGGATGTGGATGTGGATGTGGATGTGGATGTGGATGTGGATGTGGATGTGGATGTGGATGTGGATGTGCATGTGGATGTGGATGTGGATGTGCATGTGGATGTGGATGTGGATGTGGATGTGGATGTGCATGTGGATGTGCTGCATGCTCCAGCCGTCATCAAAGGCAGCAAGCAGCTTCGAACTGTAAGTGTAAAGTACTTGCTGACATGCTAGCCAGCAGGCTCAAGCAGAGTGAATGGCTGGCATGTTTTTCAATGCTTATCAAAACTCGGCACTCGGTGACAGGCGGGTCAGCTTCCCGAGTGTCAGATTTGTGTGCTTAATCTTGCAGCTCGAGTCGGGCTCAACTCTTTAGGCGCCGCAAATACACTTCAGTATTGATTGCTTCAGGCTTGAGGCTCTGGAGGCCTGTTACAGACGGGGAGAGCGGGCGGCCATCGACCCGACTGAGCGAGTGGCTGCAGGGCTGCGCTCTCAGCTTTACCGAGGCGGGGTACCCACGGGGATTCCAGGATGCAGGTAGGCTGACCGTTCTGCGTCTTTAATCGCACAACAAGACATTTTTAGTAATTCTTCTGAAGTCATTTGCGGTCCAAGCACTGACTCTGCAGTACCTACTGAGCAACTAACCTGAAGGATTTGAGTACTACCCCTGAAGTATTTGAGTACTACCCCTGAAGGATATGAGTGAACAACCCTTAAGGATTTGAGTGAACAACCCTTAAGGATATGAGTGAACAACCCTTAAGGATTTGAGTGAACAACCCTTAAGGATATGAGTGAACAACCCTTAAAGATTTGAGTGAACAACCATGAAGGATTTGAGTAATACCCTGAATAATCTGGGCTTTTTTGTCTGAAGTGTCTAAGCAATTCTCCTGAAGGATCTGAGTAGTATCCTGAAGGATCTGAGTAATACCCTGAATGATGGGAGCAATTCCTTTTAAGAAGACCCTCTCTGTGCAGCCTCTACCCTTAGTTTCGGCTTGTTAATTTAGAACCATGGACCGCCCACGCCCAGCCACATATGGTTAAAAACACTGCATTGTCTGCAGTCAGTGGAAAGGAACTGAGGCGGTGCACTTTTCACTTTTTTCGAAGACAAAAGAGAAGCTGCTTTGTTTATCTGCTTTGAGTTTAAGATTGCTGACTGGGGTTCTGAGCGTGACTGGTGAGAAGGATGTCCGTCGCAGACTGAATCACTGCTTATTCACGCGAAGGCCTTTTTTGCTAACTGGCTTGCAATACTGTTGAAAATGAATGGCGTTCAAATGATTTACAGAAAAAAATAAAGTCAAGAATCAATGTGCGACTTGGCTCCCAGTATGGTCTAAGCAGTGTAAGTAGGGGTAGTTGCTGGCACACCTTCGCAACAGAACTTAACCTGACTGACGACTCTATGCCTCCCTGACCCCCTGACTCCCCTGACTCCCCTGACTCCCCTGACTCCCCTGACTCCACTAACTCCCTTGACTCCCCTGACTCCCCTGATACAATAGCCCACCCTGACGCACACAATAGCCCACCCTGACTCACACAACAGCCCACCCTGACTCACACAACAGCCCACCCTGACGCACACAACAGCCCACCCTGACTCACACAACAGCCCACCCTGACGCACACAACAGCCCACCCTGACACACAACAGCCCACCCTGACACACAACAGCCCACCCTGACTCACACAATAGCCCACCCTGACACACAACAGCCCACCCTGACTCACGCAATAGCCCACCCTGACACACAACAGCCCACCCTGACACACACAACATCCCACCCTGACACACACAACAGCCCACCCTGACTCACACAACAGCCCACCCTGACTCACACAACAGCCCACCCTGACTCACACAACAGCCCACCCTGACGCACACAACAGCCCACCCTGACACACACAACAGCCCACCCTGACACACACAACAGCCCACCCTGACACACAACTGCTCCCCATGCGTAGCTGCGGCCTAAACTGACTTATCCAGCCCGCTTATCGCTGGCAACTTCTCAACTAGTCCAAAGCCCTGAGCTGGCATCCCAATTCCATTCCGCTCCACTAAACGGAGTCACAAAAACAGAGACAGGACTCCAGTGCACAATATCAAAGAGAAAGTCGGACGAACAGTTGAGCGAGAAACGGCTGACACGATGGATAAACAAGCGATCTGAGCTGGCCTGACAACCCGGAGTTCGAGGACTTTCTCTCTCCCCCCCCCCGGCCTGTGCGGTTTCGTCCAACAAGAAATTAGCAACCCAGCGAGTGACTTAAGCGAGTTAGGGAAGCGAGTTTGAGAGCCAAGGCCACCTAGAAGCAGGGTCTGGAGTGCAGATTCTCTGGAACTTCATGAAAATTTAGCATTGGGTAGCATTTCATGGAAAATTTTCTCGATAAACTTGTGGGTGCTTTGAAACTCAGAAGTCCGCAACAGGAGTGATGATGAAGCTAGTGGAAGCTGATGCTAGGTCGGCTGTAGCCTCCTCCTGGACTCTGGTTGAAGATCTTCATGCTGACGAATTGGGGGATGGGACGGCGCCCCGCTGCGAACTGCCGACTTGGCCCAGCGATTTGAGCTTGCAAAAGTGCACTGAGTTGCCAAGGCAAATCTGCGATCCGAGGCAAATTCGGAGGGAGCTGATGCGAAACTTCTTCTGGCAACCATCACGGCGATGTCGAGCGGGATCTGCGCGGATTGGCCCGAGATCTGCGGTGAGGCTGGGAGATATCGGAGCTGCTGGGATCCGAACTGACGGGCCGTACGGCGAGATGTGGCCAAGGATGCAGCTTTGAGCGCTCGGCTCGAAGGAAAATGAGTAGAGTAGTGGGAGTTCCCGGCATGGGGATGAGGATGAGGATGAGGATGAGGATGAGAATGAGAATGAGGATGAGAATGAGAATGAGAATGAGGATGAGAATTAGGATGAGGATCAGGATCAGGATAAGGATGAGGATGAGGATGCGGATGAGGATGAGGGTGAGAATGAGGATGAGGATGAGGATGAGAATGAGGATGAGGATGAGAATGAGAATGAGGATGAGGATGAGGATGAGGATAAGGATGAGGATGAGGATGAGGATGAGGATGAGGATGAGGATGAAGATAAGGATGAGGATGAGGATGAGAATGAGGATGAGGATGAGGATGAAAATGAGGATGAGGATGAGGATGAGGATGAGGATGAGAATGAGGATGAGGATGAGGATGAAAATGAGGATGAGGATGAGAATGAGGATGAGGATGAGGATGAAAATGAGGATGAGGATGAGGATAAGGATGAGGATGAGGATGAGGATGAAAATGAGGATGAGGATGAGGATAAGGATGAGGATGAGGATGAGGATGAGGATGAGAATGAGGATGAGGATGAGGATGAGGATAAGGATGAGGATGAGGATAAGGATGAGGATGAGGATGATGATAAGGATGAGGATGATGATGAGGATGAGGATGAGGATGAGGACAAGTATTTGGATGAGACTTCCATAAAATAGCCAGAGTCTATATGTGGGTGTCATGTGCTCAGGAGAACATGCACTCATAGGATGTCATGCAGTCAAATCCGGTTCCCTCTGCCCAGAGGCCCAGTCAGAGAAGCTGGGTGCGGTGGTGAGGACGGGGTCAGAGCTCACACTGCTGGCGCATCAGTTATTAAAGCAAAATGAAATTTAATATTCAAAACGGTCCATTTAGAGAATTTTTAATTTTGTTTTTTCACCACTTTGGACAGACTGTGTGGCCGCTGCAGTGGCGGGTGGGAGTCTGGGAGCCGTGTTGGGTGCAGTGGGGTGAGCAGCAATGCAATTAAGCAAATGGCCACTGCTACTTGAGCAACACAGATGACCACCGATAGTCTGCTTTTCTTCGGTGGTGAAATCCCTCTGAGCATCGATTGCCGCTAATCTGCTAAGGGAGCTCAGGCTGAGGGGAGCTTGGTCTACTCTGCTACCCCTGCGTTTGTTGCTCTTTTATTCTGTTCGCCAGGTTGATAACTGAGCCATTCAAGTTAAGAATCCACTTCACTGCAGCAGCAGCCACTGCCATAGAACTACTCTGGGCCATAGACAATGTACCCATCAAGGCAGCAGCAGCCACTGCCATAGAACCACTCTGGGCCATAGACAATGTACCCATCAAGACAGAAGCAGCCATAGATAATGTACCCATCAAGACAGAAGCAGTCACTGCCATAGAACTACTCTGGGCCATAGACAATGTACCCATCAAGGCAGCAGCAGCCACTGCCATAGAACTACTCTGGGCCATAGACAATGTACCCATCAAGACAGAAGCAGCCATAGATAATGTACCCATCAAGACAGAAGCAGTCACTGCCATAGAACTACTCTGGGCCATAGACAATATACCCATCAAGACAGAAGCAGCCATAGACAATGTACCCATCAAGACAGCAGCACCCACTGCCATAGAACTACTCTACGCCATAGACAATGTACCCATCAAGGGAGAAGTGTCTTGTCTACCTGCTCATCGGTTGCATGGAGCATTCCAGAGCATGCTCAGTATTTACCCGATGGGATGCTGACACACAGTTGGCAGAATGCTTTATAAGCATCAGCCCAGTGCTGCATCAGAATTTTAAATCAGACAGAGAAATATTGTCAAAAAAGACACCATGCACTTTATAGATGGGAGAAAGTGATGATTGCTATTGAGAGTACAGAGCCAGTTGCAACTGAAGCCAGCTATGGAATCTAGGAAGATAAAAATAATGGAAGTGATAGGGGATTCTGGGAGAGGTCACAAGCCCAGCAACAATCGGAGTGATTGTTGGCCGCATTCGCCTCGGTCCAGCAACGGCTGACAGCAAAAAGTGTAGCGGCGAGCGATGGGAAACGTGACAGAGACGGGGAGAGGGGCTGGCTGGTCACCCACGCAGCAGCAGTGCACTCGCTGACGGCAGCATGCGGGTCAGCCGCTGTACGGATGGAAGCTGCCGATCCCCGAGACTGGTTATTGATGGCAGCCCCTCAGCCAATCAGCGATGACCTGCCACCTCCCCAGCCAGCGACTGCCACAGCGGCTGTTGAAGAGGCCGCGCACTGAGCGCTGCGGGTGATGGATCGCGGCACTGACTAACTGGATAATCCCCCCCCCTAGCAACAGCTGAGACAGCAACGTTTCTGCCCGCCCCATCGCCATGGACGAGTGCGTCATCTTGGACAATTCCTCCTCAGTGTTCGGCACCACCGAGTTCTGCGTTGCCCCACGCGAGATCATCGAGTCGATGAAGGCCAGCAGCCCGAGCCACAGCTCCAGCTTCCCGCTGCCTGTCATCTGCATCTCCTGCCTGGCCATCGGCGTCGCCTCCAACGGCATCGTGCTCGCCATCATCGCCACGGACAGCTCGTTCCGGACGCTGACCAACGCCATCCTGGCCTCGTTCTCGGCGGCTGCCGTCATCTTCCTGGTGCTGTCCGTGCCGGTGATTGTCGGCCGGCAGTCGCACAATTCCTGGAACGGCTCGCGCTGGCTCTGCATTTTCTCCAACTACTTTGAGTTCTTCGCCAACGCCAACTTCGTGTGGCACCTGGTGATCGTGGCGATGCAGATGTGAGCCGTCCGGGGCGGGGCTGGGGGCGCGGGACAAGCGGGAGAATCTGAGGAGAGTCTGAAGATAATCTGAGTAGAATCTGAGGAGAGTCTGAAGATAATCTGAGGAGAATCTGGGGAGAGTCTGAAGATAATCTGAGGATAATCTGGGGAGAGTCTGAAGATAATCTGAGGAGAATCTCTGGGGAGAGTCTGAAGATAATCTGAGGAGAATCTGAGGAGAATCTGAAGATAATCTGAGGAGAATCTGAGGAGAGTCTGAAGATAATCTGAGGAGAATCTGAGGAGAGTCTGAAGATAATCTGAGGAGAATCTGGGGAGAGTCTGAAGATAATCTGAGGAGAATCTGGGGAGAGTCTGAAGATAATCTGAGGAGAATCTGGGGAGAGTCTGAAGATAATCTGAGGAGAATCTCTGGGGAGAGTCTGAAGATAATCTGAGGAGAATCTGAGGAGAATCTGAAGATAATCTGAGGAGAATCTGAGGAGAGTCTGAAGATAATCTGAGGAGAATCTGAGGAGAGTCTGAAGATAATCTGAGGAGAATCTGGGGAGAGTCTGAAGATAATCTGAGGAGAATCTGAGGAGAGTCTGAGAACCTGAAAAGAATTTTATGAGAATCTTGGTAGAATCTGAGGAGAATCTGAAGGAGATAATGAGGAGAATCTGAGGAGAATCTGAAGGAGATAATGAGGAGAATCTGAGGAGAATCTGAAGCAGATAATGAGTAGAATCTGAGGAGAATCTGAATGAGAGAATGCTGGGGAGATACTGGGGAGAATCTAAAGAAAATTTTAGAAAAATCTGGGAAGAATCTGAGGAGCAGCTGAGAAGAAACTGAAGAGAATCTGAGGAGAATCTGAGAAGAAGCTGAAGAGAGTCTGAGGAGAATCTGGGGAGAATCTGAGGAGAATCTGAGGAGAATCTGAGGAGAATCTGAGGAGAATCTGAGGAGAAGCTGAGGAGAAGCTGAGGAGAATCTGAGGAGAATCTGAGGAGAATCTGAGGAGAAGCTGAGGAGAATCTGAGGAGAATCTGAGGAGAATCTGAGGAGAAGCTAAGAAGCTAAGGAGAATCTGAGGAGAATCTGAGGAGAATCTGAGGAGAAGCTGAGGAGAATCTGAGGAGAATCTGAGAAGAATCTGAGGAGAATCTGAAGATAATTTGAGGAGAATCTGAGGAGATTCTGAGGCTAATTTGAAGAGATACTGAAAAGAATCTGTGGAAAGATGTCGCCTGCGTGTGCCGTCGCACCAAAACTGGCCCAGCTTCGATTCCTTTGTTGCTTGGGCCATCCCGCTGACCCCTGAGCACACGGATGCTCACACAAGGTGTGCAGCCGCCCTGAGTTTTCCTCTCATCAGAGTGCGCGGAATCGAACTCAGGTACTTTGGCGCGAAGGTTGCTTTGCCTGCGTCGGGCAATTACCTGCTTTGATGAAAGATTAGAAATCGGGTGCGATAGCCTTCCTGAGCTCAGGTTGCGCCTACCCTAATGGAATTTCCAATTACTGGCAGATATTTCCACTGCCTCAGAGTGCCAGCCAGAGGCCCCCAAGCGGCATCTGCCGACTGCCGTGACTCCCGCAGTCTGCAACAATTATCTGCCTCGAGTTTAATTTCCTCTAGGAGAAGAAAACTTTCCAGTCTGGGATGATGAAGCCGAGAGTGCGGGAGTTATTATAGGAAATTTTCTTTACTGCAGCTCAGTCCCCCCCCCAGCGGCTGAGAGGAAGCGGGGGAGGGGGGGGGGGTTGGGCGCCAATTAATGGCTCAACGGAGGATCCGAGCTGCTCCAAGCTCAGACATAATTGTTCACTCGCAGACGGTGCGGTGCGATGAAGAATCGCCTGACGGCCCCGCCTCGCATTAGGGGCAGAAAGAGAATTTCTAAGAAACTCCTCCAGCTGTTTGACAGAGCGGCTTCACGCTCAGTTGACAGAGATTCTGCAACTGAGACCGCCTAAAGGTCAAATTTTTGCTCGGAATTTAAAAAACAGGCTGTCCGACATTAACTTTCTTGCGGCTGAAAACGGGACAAATCTGTTCACTGGAAATCGTGGATTGCTAGTCTAGCCAATGTGAGTGAAGGAGTAAATTGGATTGCTAGTCTAGCCAATGTGAGTGATTGAGAAGAATGGATTGCTAGTCTAGCCAATGTGAGTGATTGAGAAGAATGGATTGCTAGTCTAGCCAATGTGAGTGATTGAGAAGAATGGATTGCTAGTCTAGCCAATGTGAGTGATTGAGAAGAATGGATTGCTAGTCTAGCCAATGTGAGTGATTGAGAAGAATTGATTGCTAGTCTAGCCAATGTGAGTGAAGGAGTAGAATTGATTGCTAGTCTAGCCAATGTGAGTGATTGAGAAGAATGGATTGCTAGTCTAGCCAATGTGAGTGATTGAGAAGAATGGATTGCTAGTCTAGCCAGTGTGAGTGATTGAGAAGAATGGATTGCTAGTCTAGCCAATGTGAGTGAAGGAGTAGAATTGATTGCTAGTCTAGCCAATGTGAGTGATTGAGAAGATTGGATTGCTAGTCTAGCCAATGTGAGTGAAGGAGTAGATTGGATTGCTAGTCTAGCCAATGTGAGTGATTGAGAAGATTGGATTGCTAGTCTAGCTAAAAAGATAAGGCTAATGGAATCAAACGTTGCTTTGATCTTCGTCTTAACCGCCGACTTCTCAACACGCATTCAGCTTAGTTAAAAGTGCATGTCCAAACTGTCTATGGCAATAATTTCCTGCAAGCTCAAAGCCTCGCTCTACTGAGGCTGAGCACTGCAAGCTGAGCAGGCAAAGAAGGCGCAGCCAAGCCGATCCCACCATCGCCATGACCGACGCCGCCTCCTCCGACGCCGTCAAGTTGCCCTCCGCCGTCTCGGGCAGCCCGGGCGGCAGCCGCAGGCAGAATCTCGGCCGGTCGCAGGCCACCACCGGAGCCGCAGCCGCGGCCGCCGTAGATGACGCCGAGCAGCAGCTGGAGCAGCTGCTGCTCAGTTCGAATTCGCCCGAGCGCCGCCAATTCAAGCGCCTGGCCCCAGCCGGCGGCGCCGCCGATGCCCAGTCGGTGGGCAACGTGCCGCTCGGAGCCGACCTGCCGCCCGCCCGCCTGCTGAAGCGGCACCGCGAGCGCCAGCAGCAGCGGCGCCGGAGCTCCGCCTCGCCGGCCGGCGGCTCGAGGAACTCGGAGGATGACACGAGCACCTACTCGAGCCTCGGCAGCCTGCCCAGCGACTTTGAGGAGGTCTGCAACAACAGCTGAATGGCTTCCTGACTCCCCTCTGTAGCGTTTTTGTTTTGAGCCCTGCTGTTATGAAATACACACGCCCCGTCTTTCTGGCGCCAGCGAATCTGCTTTGTTTCAGCAGGGCGCGGTTAAAGCCGAAAGCAGCAATTTTTGTTGCAGACTTTGCTTTTAACTGCATTCGCAGCCTGTCTGGCGGCACGCAACTCCGTCAAGTCAACCTTTGAGGCCCGCCATCTGCCAGTTTCCTAGCGAATTTCGTCCTTTTGTAGCGAGGCGAGAGCCGAAGCTTTGAGACAGGACTTTCGGAAAGAATTTGAGCTGGGACGACGGGCAAAGGAAACAGGGGATGCAGCTGCCAGGGTTTGTGGGGGACAACTCGGCGCAAATGATTTTCTCCGCTATGATGCGGATCAATTATAGTAATTTGAGGAATTATTCTGGATCTGGGATTGCGTCAGAAGTTATTAATGGGGGGCAGTCATCCTTGATGGTAGCTGTAATCATTACCATGAGTCTGTAATCATCAATGAGCAGCTGCAATCACTGCGAGTCTGTAATCATCATTGTGAGTCTGTAATCATCATTGTGAGTCTGTGATCATCATTGTGAGTCTGTAACCATCATTGTGAGTCTGTAACCAACATGCATTTCGCTTGTATTTCCGGTGCTTCTATGGAATTTCCGCCCGGCCGCCCGCGCCAACCCGCAGCTACATCGTGGTGATCCACCCGCTGAAGGCCCGCTCCATCATCACGAAGACACGCGGCACCCTGGTGATCCTCAGCACCTGGCTTTTCGCTGCCATCCTGGCCCTAATTGCTGCCGTGTCCTCGGTGAGTACGTTCAATTGCACTCTATTGCACTCTATTGCACTCTATTGCACTCTATTGCACTCTATTGCACTCTATTGCACTCTATTGCACTCTATTGCACTCTTTTGCACTCTATTGCACTCTATTGCACTCTATTGCACTCTATTGCACTCTATTGCACTCTATTGCACTCTATTGCACTCTATTGCACTCTATTGCACTCTATTGCACTCTATTGCACACTATTGCACTCTATTGCACTCTATTGCACACTATTGCACTCTATTGCACACTATTGCACTCTATTGCACTCTATTGCACTCTATTGCACTCTATTGCACTCTATTGCACACTATTGCACTCTATTGCACTCTATTGCACTCTATTGCACTCTATTGCACTCTATTGCACTCTTTTGCACTCTATTGCACTCTATTGCACTCTATTGCACTCAATTGCACTCTATTGCACTCTATTGCACACTATTGCACTCTATTGCACACTATTGCACTCTATTGCACTCTATTGCACTCTATTGCACTCTATTGAGATCTGGATGCGAGTAGATCTCACTGCTAGAGCCGTTAAGACCCTAGATATCTGCTCCTGGCTTGCTTCCAGATGTTGAACCGCACGCTGTACTCAACCAGCAGCTCCATGTCGGACGTGCTCTGGACCGTCAACAACTGCATCGTGCGGCTGCCGCTGCCGGCCAGCTACGGCCAGCGGGGCATCCAGATGTACTTCCTGCTGCACTGCATCCTGCTGTTCGCCCTGCCCTTCTGCATCCTGCTGTTCGCCTACAGCTGCGTCATCAAGAAGCTGTGGTTCAGCACCCGGCAGTTCAGGCGCGGCGAGCAGGAGTGAGAAACTCTAGCAGATAGATCTCACTGTAGATAGATCTCACTGTAGATAGATCTCACTGTAGATAGATCTCACTGTAGATAGATCTCACTGTAGATAGATCCCACTGTAGATAGATCCCACTGTAGATAGATTTCAATGTAGATAGATCTCACTGTAGATAGATCTCACTGTAGATAGATCCCACTGTAGATAGATCCCACTGTAGATAGATCCCACTGTAGATAGATCCCACTGTAGATAGATCTCACTGTAGATAGATCTCACTGTAGATAGATCTCACTGTAGATAGATCCCACTGTAGATAGATCCCACTGTAGATAGATCCCTCTGTAGATAGATCCGACTGTAGATAGATCCCACTGTAGATAGATCCCACTGTAGATAGATCCCTCTGTAGATAGATGTCACTGTAGATGCATCTCTGTGTGGTTATATATTGTAGATAGACATGTAGATAGATCAGTCAAAGCTCAGAAATCCCAATGCTGAGCAATCCCAATGCTGAGCAATCCCAATGCTGAGCAATCCCAATGCTGAGCAATCCCAATGCTGAGCAATCCCAATGCTGAGCAATCCCAATGCTGAGCAATCCCAATGCTGAGCAATCCCAATGCTGAGCAATCCCAATGCTGAGCAATCCCAATGCTGAGCAATCCCAATGCTGAGCAATCCCAATGCTGAGCAATCCCAATGCTGAGCAATCCCAATGCTGAGCAATCCCAATGCTGAGCAATCCCAATGCTGAGCAATCCCAATGCTGAGCAATCCCAATGCTGAGCAATCCCAATGCTGAGCAATCCCAATGCTGAGCAATCCCAATGCTGAGCAATCCGAATTCTGAGCAATCTCAAAGGCAGGGGAAAATTCTGACTGCTGGCTGCTCAAAATTCAAATTGAGCTGAGAGGCAGCCGGTGAGAATGGGAGGGAGGATTATCTAGCTGCCCATTGTCCAGCCTTTGCGAAAGCTCAGGCATACAATAGCCAGCTTGTCCAGTCCGCCTATGGCTAGCCGAGCAAGATTTTAGGAGAGATCGGGAACAGCGATAAGGGGAGCTGAAGGGGCGATCGACTCCGCCAGATAAATGTCGGAAGGCGCAGCTGGGATTAGAGAGCTTGGCACTCAGCTCTGGGAGCATATTTCGGGTTACCTGCGGGCTGATGAGGAGAAGGGGAGAGAGGGGAATTAGTGAGTGAAACTCAAATTCTTGTTAGTCCTGTGGAAGGAGCTGCAGAGCTGGGATGAGTGGTGATGGGAGCTGATGGGAGGCGGCTAGCAGAGGCGGCGGGAGGTGATAAACTGGCAAAAACGGAAGATTCAGTGCAGTGGGCGATCGCTCAGGCCCTCCCCCCGGGGTGGTGGACGCCTCATTAGCAAACCGACACTGGGCTGCCCAGCTGATGGCCTGGCGGAATGCAGAACTATTTTTGTGATCCATCAGTTTTGCCTGGCAGTTTTGCATTTTCATTTACAGTCTGGCTGTTTTCCATTGAACTCAATCAAGTTAATAGTTGGAGATGCTTTCATCTGGGGCTAACATCTGTTCCACAGCTCTTAGCAATTAGACAGACAGGGTTTGTGAAGATTTCGTTTTATTTATAACAAACCAATTTGAAAAACAGAAAGATGTCAGTCAAATGTCGTGGGCTGAGTCACAGGCTTGAGTTGAGTTCACTGAGCACATTGGAATTGATGAAACCGAGTCACAGGCTTGAGTTGCATTCACTGAGCACATTGGAATTGATGAAACCGAGTCACAGGCTTGAGTTGCATTCACTGAGCACATTGGAATTGATGAAATCGAGTCACAGGCTTGAGTTGCATTCACTGAGCACATTGGAATTGATGAAATCGAGTCACAGGCTTGAGTTGCATTCACTGAGCACATTGGAATTGATGAAACCGAGTCACAGGCTTG
Source organism: Macrostomum lignano (assembly GCA_002269645.1). NCBI lineage: Eukaryota > Metazoa > Platyhelminthes > Macrostomidae > Macrostomum > Macrostomum lignano. The sequence goes on along the minus strand of NIVC01001626.1, from coordinate 67,140 downwards.
AGTTGCATTCACTGAGCACATTGGAATTGATGAAATCGAGTCACAGGCTTGAGTTGCATTCACTGAGCACATTGGATTTGATGAAATCGAGTCACAGGCTTGAGTTGCATTCACTGAGCACATTGGAATTGATGAAACCGAGTCACAGGCTTGAGTTGCATTCACTGAGCACATTGGAATTGATGAAATCGCGCCGCTCCCCTCGCACCGGCAGAACCGGCCACTTGCGGGCATCGTCCAGCCGTCGCTCGGCGGCCCCAGTCGCTGGCCTGCAGGTCCGGTGCATCGAAGAGGCTGCGGCTGCTGAAGGCGATGTCCCAACCAGGCTGAACGACGGTAGCGACGGGGCGGCTTCGCTGCGCCAGCACCTGCAGCAGCAGCGCCGGGAGTCCAGCAAGCGAAATCCCAATGTTGAGAAGCGGAAGCAGGTGAGTTAATTACAATTTGATCCCCCAAGCTTTCATGCCATGACGAATTAAAGACAGCCCACCTGGGAATCCGAGACAAATTAGCCGGTTAAGAAGATTTGCCAAACTCAGCTGTTCGAGCAGAAGGACTTCAGTTTAGCCCGAATTCTTCTTGGCTGGCTTCGGGCGGTGTGATGTACTTTTAGATCGCTCGTGCACCCGAAATGATGAGTGGCGCGCGTGAAGACATGTTGCCGGGGCCAGACGGATTTAGCGGATTTATGAATTATGAATCGTCGCCCTACCTAAAAACTCAAAAAGTGTGGAAAAAGAATTTTGGTTTCCTGGATTCTGTAAGCAAAGCAACAATTTTTGTTGCTCATTTTGCTCTAAATTGAGCAGCTTTCTCATATTCTGAAAAACAGCTTCTGACCGGAGGGATGAAGTTTCGGACAGTTGCATGTGGCAGTAAGAAATTTGAGCATGGCGCTCTGCTCAATACTCGATGCCGCAGTTCTGGCAGAATGAAACTCGAGAATTCGTCGAATTTCTAAATAGTTTGGGACAAGCCGAAACCGGGGTGCCAGAGGCAGGGGCGCAGTGAGGGGGGCAGTGAGGAGAGCAGTGAGGAGAGCAGTGAGGAGAGCAGTGAGGAGAGTAGTGAGGAGGGCAGTGAGGAGAGCAGTGAGGAGAGCAGTGAGGAGAGCAGTAGGGAGAGCAGTGAGGAGAACAGTGAGGAGAACAGTGAGGAGAGCAGTGAGGAGAGCAGTGAGGAGAACAGTGAGGAGAACAGTGAGGAGAGCAGTGAGGAGAGCAGTGAGGAGAGCAGTGAGGAGAGCAGTGAGGAGAGCAGTGAGGAGAGCAGTGAGGAGAGCAGTGAGGAGAGCAGTGAGGAGAGCAGTGAGGAGAGAAGTAGGGAGAGCAGTGAGGAGAGCAGTGAGGAGAACAGTGAGGAGAACAGTGAGGAGAGCAGTGAGGAGAGCAGTGAGGAGAGCAGTGAGGAGAGCAGTAGGGAGAGCAGTAGGGAGAGCAGTGAGGAGAGCATTGAGGAGAACAGTGAGGAGAGCAGTGAGGAGAGCAGTGAGGAGAGCAGTGAGGAGAGCAGTGAGGAGAGCAGTGAGGAGAGCAGTGAGGAGAGCAGTGAGGAGAGCAGTGAGGAGAGCAGTGAGGAGAGCAGTGAGGAGAGCAGTGAGGAGAGCAGTGAGGAGAGCAGTGAGGAGAGCAGTGAGGAGAGCAGTGAGGAGAGCAGTGAGGAGGGCAGTGAGGAGAGCAGTGAGGAGAGCAGTGAGGAGAGCAGTGAGGAGAGCAGTGAGGAGAGCAGTGAGGAGAGCAGTGAGGAGAGCAGTGAGGAGAGCAGCTGGGGATAAACAAGGCAGCTGGAAAGCTATTCTCTGCCATCGAGTCCGAGCAGCCCTATGGGAATATTTTTGTGGGCCTCTGCAATATTGAGCAGGCAAGACAGTCGCCACTCTGACACCGATCACTAAAAGACTTGTTTACTTGAATTCAGAGCAATCAAATTAACGTCCTTGGAGATTTGTTTTGTGCTCTTGATAAACAACAGAAAGATCAATGGAGAGTGAGAAGGAAGGACAAAAAAGATCCCATTGATTGTCTCACAAAAGCTCAGTGGCGGGTCACAGATGACCCGTTGCAAATCTCAAATTTTTCAACCGACTCTGAGCTGAGACTCAAATTAATTGGCTTGGCTCTTGAAGCAAATCAAGTTAAAA
>NIVC01001626.1:55000-60000 GCA_002269645.1 Macrostomum lignano | reverse complement strand
TCCTGTCATCAACACCCCGGCTTCCTGTCATCAACACCCCGACTTCCTGTCCCCAACACCCCGACTTCCTGTCCCCAATACCCCGACTTCCTGTCATCAACACCCCGACTTCCTGTCCCCAACACCCCGACTTCCTGTCCCAATACCCCGACTTCCTGTCATCAACACCCCGACTTCCTGTCCCCAACACCCCGACTTCCTGTCCCCAATACCCCGACTTCCTGTCATCAACACCCCGACTTCCTGTCCCCAACACCCCGACTTCCTGTCCCCAATACCCCGACTTCCTGTCATCAACACCCCGACTTCCTGTCCCCAACACCCCGACTTCCTGTCCCCAATACCCCGACTTCCTGTCATCAACACCCCGACTTCCTGTCCCAACACCCCGACTTCCTGTCCCCAACACCCCGACTTCCTGTCCCCAACACCCGACTTCCTGCTCCCAACACCCCGACTTCCTGCTCCCAACACTCCAACTTTCAACACCCTACCCCCGCCCGCAGGCGCTATTCCAGAACCTGCCGTTCGTGCAGTGCTGCGCCAACCCCTTCATCTACGTGTTCGTCTCCGCGAACTGGAGGGCCGGCCTGGTCAGACTGCTGCGCAAGGCGCTGCCCTGCTTGAACTGGAACCGCCTGCGGCGTGGACCCTCCGACCAACGAAACGGAGTCTGCCTGCAGACACTTCAGGAGACGAACTACTGACTCCGGAGCCTGCCAGAATGCTTGACAGGCACATTGAGAATCTCACTCGATGGAATTTTTCTCGATTTTTTCTGAATTATTTTGTCTGTTGTCTTGATGGCACAGTGTCCTATGTGAACTCTTGTGTCTATCCGCTGGCAGCACAGTGTCCTATATGGACTCTTGTGTCTATCCGCTGGCAGCACAGTGTCCTATGTGGACTCTTGTGTCTATCCGCTGGCAGCACAGTGTCCTATGTGGACTCTTGTGTCTATCCGCTGGCAGCACAGTGTCCTATGTGAACTCTTGTCTATCCGCTGGCAGCACAGTGTCCTATGTGGACTCTTGTGTCTATCCGTTGGCGGCACAGTGTGTTGTGGAATCTCTATCCGTTGTCAGCACAGTGTGTTGTGAAATCTCTATCCGTTGGCGGCACAGTGTGTTGTGGAATCTCTATCCGTTGTCAGCACAGTGTGTTGTGAAATCTCTATCCGTTGGCGGCACAGTGTGTTGTGGAATCTCTATCCGCTGGAAGCACAGTGTGTTGTGGAATCTCTATCCGCTGGAAGCACAGTGTGTTGTGGAATCTCTATCCGCTGGAAGCACAGTGTGTTGTGGAATCTCTATCCGCTGGAAGCACAGTGTGTTGTGGAATCTCTATCCGCTGGAAGCACAGTGTGTTGAGGAATCTCTATCCGCTGGAAGCACAGTGTGTTGTGGAATCTCTATCCGCTGGAAGCACAGTGTGTTGAGGAATCTCTATCCGCTGGAAGCACAGTGTGTTGTGGAATCTGTCTGTGCACTTCAGCTATACAGCAGTCGTATCGTTTAGAATGTCATGCGTGGTGTCCCACTGTCTGCTGCACACTGTTGTGCACTACAATGTCATTTAAATATTAACCTCAAAACAGTTTATGTTGCTCTTGTCACATGAAAGGTGTTTACCAACCTGTTCACCCATATTTGCACTCGCCCAGTGAATCACCCACTGTTTATCCGGAATCCCCTTTAGTGTCCGGGCAATCACTTTTTGTCCATTAGCAAACCGCCACTTCGCGTGAAAAAACGGCAGTAAAAAGCTGTCCGCAGATGATGAAATACACGAATATTGTCTGCCCCCATGGCATTACAAATTGATTTTTTCATTCTAGCGTCAGTCTTGCAGTACGAGTATTGAATGGGTGAAACTGTCTTGCAGCAGGTGGACAAGGTATTGAGAAACTAAAAGGAATTCAAGGTTTGTTTTAGTGAGCGAGTATTCCAGGAACCCTAACCCAAGCTGAAGATTTGATTTTTTTAAATATTCCAAACCTAAATTCCAGCAACCCGACACTTCACCAACCAGACACTTCACCAACCCGACACTTCACCAGCCCGACACTACACCAACCCGACACTTCACCAACCCGACACTTCACCAACCCGACACTTCACCAACCCGACACTTCACCAACCCGACACTTCACCAACCCGACACTTCACCAACCCGACACTTCACCAACCCGACACTTCACCAACCCGACACTTCACCAACCCGACACTTCACCAGCCCGACACTACACCAACCCGACACTTCACCAACCCGACACTTCACCAACCCGACACTTCACCAACCCGACACTTCACCAACCCGACACTTCACCAGCCCGACACTTCACCAACCCGACACTTCACCAACCCGACACTTCACCAACCCGACACTTCACCAACCCGACACTTCACCAACCCGACACTTCACCAACCCGACACTTCACCAACCCGACACTTCACCCCCGACACTTCACCAACCCGACACTTCACCAAGCCCGACACTTCACCAACCCGACACTTCACCAACCCGACACTTCACCAACCCGACACTTCACCAACCCGACACTTCACCAACCCGACACTTCACCAACCCGACACTTCACCAACCCGACACTTCACCAACCCGACACTTCACCAACCCGACACTTCACCAACCCGACACTTCACCAACCCGACACTTCACCAACCCGACACTTCACCAACCCGACACTTCACCAACCCGACACTTCACCAACCCGACACTTCACCAACCCGACACTTCACCAACCCGACACTTCACCAACCCGACACTTCACCAACCCGACACTTCACCAACCCGACACTTCACCAACCCGACACTTCACCAACCCGACACTTCACCAACCCGACACTTCACCAACCCGACACTTCACCAACCCGACACTTCACCAACCCGACACTTCACCAACCCGACACTTCACCAACCCGACACTTCACCAACCCGACACTTCACCAACCCGACACTTCACCAACCCGACACTTCACCAACCCGACACTTCACCAACCCGACACTTCACCAACCCGACACTTCACCAACCCGACACTTCACCAACCCGACACTTCACCAACCCGACACTTCACCAACCCGACACTTCACCAACCCGACACTTCACCAACCCGACACTTCACCAACCCGACACTTCACCAACCCGACACTTCACCAACCCGACACTTCACCAACCCGACACTTCACCAACCCGACACTTCACCAACCCGACACTTCACCAACCCGACACTTCACCAACCCGACACTTCACCAACCCGACACTTCACCAACCAGACACTTCACCAACCCGACACTTCACCAACCCGACACTTCACCAACCCGACACTTCACCAACCCGACACTTCACCAACCAGACACTTCACCAACCCGACACTTCACCAACCGACACTTCACCAACCCGACACTTCACCAACCCGACACTTCACCAACCCGACACTTCACCAACCCGACACTTCACCAACCCGACACTTCACCAACCCGACACTTCACCAACCCGACACTTCACCAACCCGACACTTCACCAACCCGACACTTCACCAACCCGACACTTCACCAACCCGACACTTCACCAACCCGACACTTCACCAACCCGACACTTCACCAACCCGACACTTCACCAACCCGACACTTCACCAACCAGACACTTCACCAACCCGACACTTCACCAACCCGACACTTCACCAACCCGACACTTCACCAACCCGACACTTCACCAACCCGACACTTCACCAACCCGACACTTCACCAACCCGACACTTCACCAACCAGACACTTCACCAACCCGACACTTCACCAACCCAAAATTCCAGCAACCCGACACTTCACCAACCCGACACTTCACCAGCCCGACACTTCACCAGCCCGACACTTCACCAACCCGACACTTCACCAACCCGACACTTCACCAACCCGACACTTCACCAACCCGACACTTCACCAACCCGACACTTCACCAACCCGACACTTCACCAACCCGACACTTCACCAACCCGACACTTCACCAGCCCGACACTTCACCAGCCCGACACTTCACCAACCCGACACTTCACCAACCCGACACTTCACCAACCCGACACTTCACCAACCCGACACTTCACCAACCCGACACTTCACCAACCCGACACTTCACCAACCCGACACTTCACCAACCCGACACTTCACCAACCCGACACTTCACCAACCAGACACTTCACCAACCCGACACTTCACCAGCCCGACACTTCACCACCCGACACTTCACCAACCCGACACTTCACCAACCCGACACTTCACCAACCCGACACTTCACCAACCCGACACTTCACCAACCCGACACTTCACCAACCCGACACTTCACCAACCCGACACTTCACCAACCCGACACTTCACCAACCCGACACTTCACCAACCCAAAATTCCAGCAACCCGACACTTCACCAACCCGACACTTCACCAACCCGACACTTCACCAACCCGACACTTCACCAACCCGACACTTCACCAACCCGACACTTCACCAACCAGACACTTCACCAACCCGACACTTCACCAACCCGACACTTCACCAACCCGACACTTCACCAACCCGACACTTCACCAACCCGACACTTCACCAACCCGACACTTCACCAACCCGACACTTCACCAACCCGACACTTCACCAACCCGACACTTCACCAACCCGACACTTCACCAACCCGACACTTCACCAACCCGACACTTCACCAACCCGACACTTCACCAACCCGACACTTCACCAACCCGACACTTCACCAACCCGACACTTCACCAACCCGACACTTCACCAACCCGACACTTCACCAACCCGACACTTCACCAACCCGACACTTCACCAACCCGACACTTCACCAACTCGACACTTCACCAACCCGACACTTCACCAACCCGACACTTCACCAACCCGACACTTCACCAACCCGACACTTCACCAACCCGACACTTCACCAACCCGACACTTCACCAACCCGACACTTCACCAA
>NIVC01001626.1:32500-50000 GCA_002269645.1 Macrostomum lignano | reverse complement strand
ACAGACAGGCAGACAGACAGACAGACAGACAGACAGGCAGACAGACAGACAGACAGACAGACAGACAGTTTCAATCTCAATATCGTGCTCAGAGTCCATGCACACAGGCTAAGCAACCCACATGTATCGCATATACGAGTACTTGAGCATGCCTCAGGGATCAGGTGCTTGGGGTTGGGATCGAGCCTTCATGCATAGTCAGGATTGTCAAATTGATCCCTACGTGCATGGCAGGCTCGGATGAGGCCTGCAGGTATCCAATTTCCAATAATTCCCTCTTCGGCCGACCCATACAGCAGTGTATTTAATGGTGCGAGGATCGCTCTGGGCCAGGGCGGACCCTCGGTTCTGCATCCGGCAAGCAGCTCTCCGGTGTCCGCGCTTTCTGATTGGCCAGCCATGAGAGGTGAGTACGAGCTAAATGCGGTTAGGAGCTTGAGCTTGCCTGACTGAATATCTTTAGAGTATCTAATTCTGTAGACAATATATAGAAGTAGCTGGCGCCCCTCTGTAGCTGGCGCCCCCTCTGTAGCTGGCGCCCCCTCTGTAGCTGGTGCCCCCTCTGTATATGGCTTTCTAAACGGGGACATCTCGTGGACCAAATGCAATTAAATGGTTTGCATAGCAACTGCGCATATGTTTTTACTCATTGTCCTCAGTCCCAGCGCCATCGGGCAGAATTAGCATGTAAAAGTCCTGCAACTTTCTCAGTTATATAAGACTGCCCGATTGAGTGCGCAGTCAAACGGCGCAGGAAAATTAGCATAGCCAGACCGAAGGAGCTGCCAGGACCGCCGGCAAAGGCTCGCATGACCAATGCAGGAAGTGTGAGAGAGTTCGCACGCCAAATTCTCTCGAGTTGCCAAAAGGGGGGCTTGGGCAGCGAATTCAATGCGCCTCTGCGAAGCAAACTGAGTCTCGCTAAGGCCTCCGCCCGCCACCTCCAGCAGACTCCGCAGAGCTCAGCATGGCGGCCTTCTCCGAGAAGCACACCTTGCTGCGGGCCAGCGTCATTCTCACCTGCATCGGCTTCGTCTGCTACCTGCAGTTTCCTGTGCTCGGCTGCTCCGATCCGCCCAGCCTCCTCACCAGCAGCCTCTGCTATGCGGCATCGGGCAAGGCGCACCAGGCCTTCGGCATCATCGCCCTGCTGCTGTTCTACGCGCTGGTGGTCATCCTCGTGCTGTACGTGTTCGTTGAGGAGGCCAGCAACTACAATATTCTGGCATTCGTCTGCTTTGTCATCGCCTTCGTGACAGGTGAGAGAACACGGGAAGAGTTGCTGGATTCACTCTGTCACTCTGTCACGCTGTCACTCCGTCACAAAGTCACTTCGTCACAAAGTCACTCCGTCACAATGTCACTGTCATAATGTCACTCTGTCACAATGTCACTCTGTCACAATGTCACTCTGTCACTCTGTCACTCTGTCACAATGTCACTCTGTCACAATGTCACTCTGTCACAATGTCACTCTGTCACTCTGTCACTCGGTTACAATGTCACTTTGTCACAATGTCACTTTGTCACAATGTCACTCTGTCACAATGTCACTTTGTCACAATGTCACTTTGTCACAATGTCACTCTGTCACAATGTCACTCTGTCACAATGTCACTTTGTCACAATGTCACTCTGTCACAATGTCACTCTGTCACAATGTCACTCTGTCACAATGTCACTCTGTCACAATGTCACTCTGTCACAATGTCCCTTTGTCACAATGTCACTCTGTCACAATGTCACTCTGTCACAGTCACAATGTCACAATGTCACTCTGTCACAGTCACAATGTCACTCTGTCACACTGTCGCATTCTCCAAAACAGCGGCCTTCATCCTGCTGGCGGCATTCGTGGAGCCGACGCTCATCAACCAGTCGGCCACCAGCTGGGCGGGCCTGGGCGCCACCTGCTCGGCTCTGTCGGGCATCCTGCTGCTGGTCTACTGCATCCGGGGCACCAGCGGGGCCTGACGCAAGGGCTTCACCGTGTGGAAAACTTGCTCCATTTCTCTGCTTCAGTTTTTTTATTTCTATTTGAAAAAAACGCTTTTGTTATCCGAGCAGCGTTCGAATGTACTTTTTACCCTGACAATGGCTCTTGTTAGTCACAACTGGCTTGATCTGTGTTTGTGTGACTGATAAATTTGTTTAGCTTTGTTTAAATACTGTTCCCCATAATTTAGCTTCTTTGATTATCTCAGCGTCACTAAACTTATTTATCTTAGCTAATAACTTGATTGTTTTCCATTTTATATGCAAACCTCAAAGTGCAGTAAGAAATGCGCGCAAATATAAATAATTTAGGATTGCCTTTGCTCCTGTTTTTGGGCAAGATTTCAAATTTTATTCATGACTAAGTAAAAGTGCGATTTGAACTAGTTCTAATTCAACCGTTTTTTGTGGGGTCACGTGAGCCGAAAGATTTAATTAAAAACTGAAATCTTCAAACTTGTTTGGTGTTCAGAGATTCTCCCTGCGTACGATCGGGTGCGCAAGCTAAAACTCAAGGGGGCCGATTGCCTAGTCTATATGCACTAATAATACTATAATAACTGATTACACCTGCTTGCTGTAATAGGCGGATATGCAACCGACAGCTCAGCCGCAGCTATTGCGCGGCGCATCTGATGTCTGCGTACGGCTGTTCAGTCCAAGGACTGGGGGCGGAGCGCACGCCCTTTACCCATTTTTTTCAGAGATGTGTCATGCGCAAGGACACAAATAATTCCGAGTGGGCCGAGAATCGAACCCCCAACCTTTCAATCGTAGGCTAAAAACCCTCACAGCAGGCCACAACCTTCACAGCAGGCCACAACCCTCACAGCAGGCCACAACCCTCACAGCAGGCCACAACCCTCACAGCAGGCCACAACCCTCACAGCAGGCCACAACCCTCACAGCAGGCCACAACCCTCACAGCAGGCCACAACCCTCACAGCAGGCCACAACCCTCACAGCAGGCCACAACCCTCACAGCAGGCCACAACCCTCACAGCAGGCCACAACCCTCACAGCAGGCCACAACCCTCACAGCAGGCCACAACCCTCACAGCAGGCCACAACCCTCACAGCAGACCATACCCTCACAGCAGGCCACAACCTTCACAGCGGGCCACAACCCTCACAGCAGACCATACCCTCACAGCAGGCCACAACCCTCACAGCAGGCCACAACCCTCACAGCAGGCCACAACCCTCACAGCAGGCCACAACCCTCAGAGCAGGCCACAACCCTCAGAGCAGGCCACAACCCTCACAGCAGGCCACAACCCTCACAGCAGGCCACAACCCTCACAGCAGGCCACAGGCACTCAGCACACACAAAAGCTGCTCACCAGCAATGAGCGCGGCGATGAGGAAGGCAACCAGCACGGGCAGCTGCTTGGCTTCATCCACAAAGACGTAGGCCGACACCATGATGACGGCGGCAACATAGAACAGGTAGGCCAGCACCGCCACGGCCTGGCCGCCCGCGCCGCCCCAGAAGAAGCTGGTGTACAGCAGCAGGCAGAAGCCGATCACGCTGAAGAAGAAGGCCAGCTTCAGCCACTTGGTTTGACCGTCCAGCTCTCCCATGCTCAATGTTTGAGTGCTGTTTGCTTTCAAGTTTCTGTATCAAATAGACTCGGGCGCTCCAGAATGCGCGGGTCTGCTTTGCGCTAACAGCAACAAACTCCGCAATAAATGCGGAGCGACTCAGCCTGAGCTCAGGGGAGTGAGAAAATCCTGCGCAGCTTGCCTCTGACCTTGAGGGCTTCTCGCGGTGTTTACACTTCTCTTCTGTGCGCTCCTCTGAGCTAGCGCAGAGCCGCTCATTCTTATGATGATGAAATTGCGGCATAACAATTTTCTTTGCTTTGCTGTTAGCCACAAGCAATGCCCTGCCTCTGGCTGCCCCCCCTCTCTCTCCATTGACCGCGTCGGGTGGGTACGTGGGTGCGCCCAGTACCATTTTTAAAGCTGTCAACAAAAATATGCTGAGCCGTTGAAGAGGCGGCTTGACTCACTTGAATAAATAGAGTTGCTACCATGGCAACGAGGGGGTTTTGAGTCTGACCTAGTAAATTATAATAATTAACTACTAATAACTGACTGATTGCACCTGCCTTAATGGGCAGATGTGCAACCGACAGCTCAGCCGCAGCTATTGCGCGGCGCATCTGAAGGCTGCGTACGGCTGTTCAGTCCAAGGACTGGGGGGTCGCCACACACCCTTCAATTACCCCAGATAATGCTGGCACCCATGCAATGCAGAGTTAAGTGACTTTCTCAAGGTCAGAATCGAATCTCGGGTCGAGAATCGAACCCCCGACCTTTCAGTCGTGAGTTGTAGCCTGAGTAGTAGCTGTGTATATTTTTCCACCGGCTAAGAAAGATAGATGCATATATCTTCGATTCTTTAAATTGTCAACAGCTCACCAGTTGCTGCCATAGACTGGCTTTGCACGAGCTGGCTGGGGCTTTGGGAAGCTGAAAGCCTTTCTTCACGACAGAATTTCAATCCAGAAATTATTGCCCTTACTGCAACGCAAGCCAACCGCCACTGAGTGCAGCTTTTAGAAGCAGAAAATGCCAGACATTCGAGAGATGATCGAGCAGATCAGGCAGTGCGAGGCCATCCTGGCGGCCGACGGCGCCTCCGGCAAAACCGTCGGGCTGTCGCGCCGCCTGCTGGCCAAGGCTGACCGCCTCAGCAGCCTCCGCCGGGCCCGCCCGGCCTCCGTGGCCAGCCTGCACCGCAACAACAACAAGTGCTGCAACGGCGTCGGCGGCCGCAACGGCAACATGATGGCGGACGCGGCGCTCATGGAGGCGCTGGTGGACTCGCACAACACCTCGGCTGACGACTTCAACAGGGAGGGCAGCATCGACCCGACGGTCGAGACCGGCAGCCCCATTGACGACGCAGACTTTGACGAGGGCGATTGCGGCGGCGAGGGCGGCGCCGGGATGAAGTACCCGAAGCACCAGGACTACTGCCTGTGCCACAAGCGCAAGTGCAAGAAGTGCGGCTGCCTGTGCCCCTGCTCTGAGCACGCCTGCCCGGGCTGCGGCTACTCCAGCAGGGTTGTCATGACCATGCGGGCGGTGGACGGCCTGAAGGTAGCCCGGGGATCGGGTCAGGGTTTGGGAGTCAAGGCTAGATGTGAGGAGTCAGGAGTTAGATTTCAGGTGTCAGGTGTCAAGCAGGAGTCAGGCAAGAGTCAGGCGGGAGTCAGACAGGAGTCAGACAGGAGTCAGACAGGAGTCAGACAGGAGTCAGACAGGAGTCAGACAGGAGTCAGACAGGAGTCAGACAGGAGTCAGACAGGAGTCAGACAGGAGTCAGACAGGAGTCAGACAGGAGTCAGACAGGAGTCAGACAGGAGTCAGACAGGAGTCAGACAGGAGTCAGACAGGAGTCAGACAGGAGTCAGACAGGAGTCAGACAGGAGTCAGACAGGAGTCAGACAGGAGTCAGACAGGAGTCAGACAGGAGTCAGACAGGAGTCAGACAGGAGTCAGACAGGAGTCAGACAGGAGTCAGACAGGAGTCAGACAGGAGTCAGACAGGAGTCAGACAGGAGTCAGACAGGAGTCAGACAGGAGTCAGGCAGGAGTCAGACAGGAGTCAGACAGGAGTCAGGCAGGAGTCAGATGGGAGTCAGACAGGAGTCAGACAGGAGTCAGAAAGTAGTCAGACAGGAGTCAGGCGGGAGCCATCATTCAGAGCATTCGTTCCAGAGTTGAGTATTGAGAAATTAAGCATTGAAAAATTCAGCGAATTCTTATGTTCGAGAATGGAACTGATGTTGCTAAGAAATCGGACGCAATATTCGCACAGCACTACCGCTCGCCCTGCACAGTAAGTAGCAAAGCAAGTATAAAAACTCTTTCTGCACATCAATATTAACTTTCAGGAGATCGCCAACGCCCAGAAGGCCCGATTCCGCAACGGCCGCATGGCCACCATCGGGCGCTGCCGGCCCCGCGGCAAGCGGTTTCTCCTAGGAGAGAGCGGCGCGGGCAGTCCAGGCGGCGAGTGCTCCCACGCTGTCATGGTCCGTGTGGGCGGCGGCTTCGTGCCACTTGTTGAGTACCTGAAGTCGCACAACAAGGTGGTGCTGTCCAAGTTCACCAGAGGCGACGGCAGCGCCTTCCTCAGCCCGTGGCGGCCCTACTATGCCGGGCCGCTGCGCAAGGGCCGGCCGAGGGGAATCCGCTACGTGGACTCCGTGACCCAGCAGCTGGAGGAGCTCATCTTCGCCAATAGGGAGGCCGGCAAGACCAACTGCGTCTGCCCGTGACGCCCTGACAGTGACGGACTGACGTGACTGGCTGATCGCTCGCCATCAATCTCTCTCGATCAATCTCTCTCTATCAATCTCTCTCTACCAATCTCTCTCTATCAATCTCTCTCTATCAATCTCTCTCTATCAATCTCTCTCGATCAATCTCTCTCTATCAATCTCTCTCTATCAATCTCTCTCGATCAATCTCTCTCTATCAATCTCTCTCGATCAATCTCTCTCCATCAATCTCTCTCGATCAATCTCTTTCGATCAATCTCTCTCCATCAATCTCTTTCGACCAATCTCTCGCGATCAATCTTCGATCAATCTCTCTCGATAAATCTCTCTCCATCAATCTCTCTCTATCAATCTCTCTCTACCAATCTCTCTCGATCAATCTCTCTCCATCAATCTCTCTCTATCAATCTCTCTCTACCAATCTCTCTCGATCAATCTCTCTCTATCAATCCCTCTCGATCAATCTCTTGATCAATCTCTCTATCAATCTCTCTCTATCAATCTCTCTCTATCAATCTCTCTCTATCAATCTCTCTCGATCAATCTCTTGATCAATCTCTCTATCAATCTCTCTCTATCAATCTCTCTCTATCAATCTCTCTCTACCAATCTCTCTCTACCAATCTCTCTCGATCAATCTCTCTCGATCAATCTCTCTCGATCAATCTCTCTCGATCAATCTCTCTCGATCAATCTCTCTCGATCAATCTCTCTCGATCAATCTCTTTATCAATCTCTCTTTGTCAATCTCTTTCGATCAATCTCTCTCTATCAATCTCTCTCTATCAATTTCTCTCTACCAATCTCTCTCGTCTTCGCCCATCAATCTCTCTCGATCAATCTCTCTCGATCAATCTCTCTCGATCAATCTCTCTCGATCAATCTCTCTCGATCAATCTCTCTCTATCAATATTTCTCTATCAATCTCTTTCCATCAATCTCTCTCTATCAATCTCTTTCCATCAATATCTCTCTATCAATCTCTCTCTATCAATCCCTCTCGATCAATCTCTTGATCAATCTCTCTATCAATCTCTCTCTATCAATCTCTCTATCAATCTCTCTCTATCAATCTCTATCGATCAATCTCTCTCTACCAATCTCTCTCTATCAATCTCTCTCGATCAATCTCTCTCGTGATCAATCTCTCTCGTGATCAATCTCTCTCGATCAATCTCTTTCTATCAATCTCTCTCTACCAATCTCTCGTGATCAATCTCTATCGATCAATATTTCTTCATCAATCCTTCTCGATCAATCTCTCTCTATCAATCTCTCCATCAATCTCTCTCTACCAATCTCTCGTGATCAATCTCTCTCGATCAATCTCTCTCGATCAATCTCTCTCGATCAATCTCTCCATCAATCTCTCTTTATCAATCTATGAATCAGTCTCTCTTTATCAGTTTCTCTTCATCAGTCTTATTAGTCTTTATATTATTGCTCTTTATCCATCTCCAGCCCAAAAGATGCAAATCGCCTCCGCTAACTCATTGTCTGTCGAAGTTTATTGACAAGACTCTTTCAAAAGGGCTGACAACCCTTGTTGGCAATCTACCCGACCAAATGCCTTATGTTAGGCTTCATAACAGCCCAAATTTTAGTTTCCCAAATCGCAGTGAATTTCGCATTTCTAAAACATTTTCAAACAAAAGCAACCGCTTCTCTCGAAATACAAACTGCAAGCAGTCTCCTCAGCGCTACTTAAAGCCTATCAGCTAGTCAGCAGTTCAATGCGATTCTTTTTTCTCAATCACAGAGCTTTTTCTTCAGTTAATAAATTTGTTTTACTGTTTTAAGGGTTAGTTTTGTTTAAAATGTCTCTAAAATGCCCTATATAAGTATACACGCAAAAGTCTAATCTGTAATGTGAGATATTTACACTTGCTTTATTTAAAACAAGCTGCTATTTTTTATTATTAAGACAGAATTCCTAAATTATCATTAAAACGAAACTAAAAGCCTAATATTCGAAGTTATGATAAACTGGCCTGTGCCGGCTCTCCATTGTGGATCCGCGCTCGTGCCCTATGCTGTGCAGTCCTGGCTGATTCCCTGGCCTTCCAATAGTAGTGCATTACTCCTACTTCGATACATATCGGTCGACGAATTTCCATCTCCTTACCCATCTCCCGACTTTCACACGCTCCTTCTCTACTCTCCAGTTCAGTAGTATCATCAGCGTTAATGGTCAGAATCTGTGACTAAATAATAATAAATAACCTTTCCAAGTTCCATTGGGCCTTGGGCCTAAGGTGTGATTCTACGCTTAACTGATGAGCCCCAATAAGGGTGAAACCGCGGTCTTAAGCTGACGCCTCCCCGAAAAATTCATCTAAAAATATATCTATCCCCACCCCTTCCATTGCGAGTGTAATTTCCATCCCCTATAGCGCCCAGTTGCCTTGGTCTCCGGGTGGTCTAGGTGAGCCCTGGGACAGCCGGTTCACCTGGTCCCATCGCCCTGTTCCAACCTGGAGTTGGTGCCCAGAATTCCGAGGACTATGGCAGTGACCAGTGCCCCTTCCCCTCCCAGAACATTCTCCCCTCCCTTCTCGATCTCCCTTCCCCGATGCTCCCATGGACTCCCCGCTGCCTTGGCACCTGTCGCTTCTAGCCCAATCCTAACCCTAACCTAAACTCTAACCCTAATTCCCTAAGAACCTAATCCTAACCATCATATCCAACCATAAAGACTATCCCTTCACCCTGTCATACTCTCTCTCGTCTGCCAACTGGGACCTTGGAGTCTAATCCGCCGGTACTGCACTTCATTCTCTCCTACCTAACCCTAACCCTAACCCTCGAATCTGTGACGACTGCAAGTCTCTCGATGATGCTGAAAAGGTTTAGCAGTTGAATGCTCTGTTGTTTGAGTCAATCGAGTGATTGAAAAGGCTTAAAATAATTGCATTTCTGGTTTCGTGTATTTATAGATGAAATTGGGGTTTCCGGAAGGTTCTGGAAAAACGCGCATCGTTATAACAAAACTAAGTTGATGTACGTATTGTTCAAATAGTGACTAAGCGTTACAGTACAAGAATTCATGTAAATTAATAATTTACTATGCCTAAACGGTGTAGGAATAATGTTGTGAACTTGATGGAAATTTCAGGAAAGGCGTAGAATATTTAATAGTACAATGATCGGGAAAGTTCGCGAAGGTCACTACAATGCTTTCAATTCGTTGAAATCGGAACTCAAGCTATTAGGCTACTCAAAGGTATTTCCTAAAAAATGCAAAAAAAGAGATACTAAAACTTATTAACTGGACTGGATGTCAGCCAGGTGACTTTCAACAGCCGAAGTAGCAGCCTAAAAAGTAATTTATACCAATTCTTCTCTTAAAATGTTGTTCACTTCAATAAGCCAAATTATTGTTGCTGAAATTCTCCAGACAATTTGATGCGTCTTGGACTGCGACTGTCAAGGGCAGTTCTGAAGAGAGACCAGCAATTTGTTCACACAGATTCGAAGGAGTGAACCTGCAGCGTTAGTGAAGAAGCAGAGTGTCTGAAAGAAGGTCTGTTATTGCTATTGATCTTGGCTGCTGATCGGGTGCCAGATAAGCGCAAATACGTTACACAGCTGCAATAGTGTTTTCTGCAGTAGTAGCTCGTACTTCGGGTGTGTCATAAGTAATGTCACTGATGTGAAAACAGACGAACTTGCAATCACAGATGAACAAAACTGTACCACTCAACAACATAGAGTCCCCCAATATCAATCACCCTCTGGCAGTGCTCATACAGCTTGTTCACCTCAGCCTACAGGTGTTTTTCCTTCAACCAGGACAACGCAGCCTGTTTTACCTCTTCATGGTTTGCGAAACTCTTCTTGGAAAAGTCAGCCTTCAGCCATTTGAACAGGAATCTCTTGCACAAGTTGAAGTCTGGGCTGTAGGGACTCTGTCAGAGCATATTCACTCGCCGTGCAGGCAGAAAATTCGAAACAGCCTTCAGGTGTGCAGCCGTGCGGTGTCCATCTGCCACAGAACCTCGTCCAGGTGACATGGATTTGACCGGAGATTGCGCCAGAGGTCCCCAGTGTGCCGGACAAAGTCGATAAAATACTGGCCATCGACTTTGGTGTTCGGTGGAGTTGTGCAGATGGAGACTCGTTCATTTGGCGTGAAGGCTACCAGCAGCATGGTCTTCTTGTCCAAGATGGACTTCCTAGTCACCATCGGCCTGGAGTCCTCAGCTCCCAACCAGCAGCGATTGTCTGCCTTGCTGCCCTTGCCATCCAGGTGGAGCCAGCTTTCATCCTCAGCAACCAGGCAGTTTAGGATGTCATTCAAGCCCCGCCTGCTGAACACCTTGCGGATCTGCTTGATGCAGGCGTCTTGTCGAGATTCATGGTGATTTTTGTTCGGTGCATAGACGATTTTTCATCGCGTTGCACTTGCTAAATCTGCTTGGCGTATTCTTGCGATAGCTTGGGCCATAAACAACCTATGCACGTCTCAAATGCACTGGTATTGCTTCACTAAGTATACTTTGCAGCTACACTACCCACAAGTCCATGTGCCTACATATTTTAGACAGAAGCCTGCAGTGACATTACTTATGACACACCCGAAGTATTTAAATACATAAGCCATGCATATCTTAAACTGCTTAAATTATTGCTATTTAACACTGCTAAACATATAGTCCGTTGGTCGATTCTCATGCACGCATGGTCCACGGTCCCTCCTTTTGCGCGCATGGTCCACGGTCCCTCCTTTTGCACGCATGGTCCACGGTCGCTCCTTTTGCACGCATGGTCCACGGTCCCTCCTTTTGCACGCATGGTCCACGGTCGCTCCTTTTGCACGCATGGTCCACGGTCCCTCCTTTTGCACGCATGGTCCACGGTCGCTCCTTTTGCACGCATGGTCCACGGTCGCTCCTTTTGCACGCATGGTCCACGGTCCCTCCTTTTGCACGCACCCAAAGACGATTTTTGAACGCAGGACGATGCACTAAAAAATTCGGCAAACAATATCAAAAAGGCCACTTTTATTCAATGTGTTCATGTCCATCTACGTGACATGTTTCTGCAATATATTTAGTTTGTCACTACATGCTCGTAGTAGATATAGTAGGTACAGTAGATAAAATAGAATTTGCATGTTTTTAGCCTTTTTCTCGTTTTTAAAACACGAACTTTTCGTATAAAATATAAATATGAAGAGTGGCATCGCATTAAACAGACTTGATTCTAAAGGTGTTTTACATATGAGCGCTATTTGGTTTGAGTTGAGTTGAACAGCTGGAGTAATTCTCTGGCTTGGAGATCTGAAGGTTGAATTCCCAGTGTCAGCAACAGAAACTATAGGGTAGGGTAGGTAGACTAGCCATTCACAATTCACCATTCACCAGCCGCATCACTTGCGCATTGAGGTAACGAAGTAAGTAATGTGACTCACTTGTATGAGTACCAGCCTCAGCCTCTCACCTGCTCTCTCCCTCCCTTACTCTCACTGCCCTTCTATCTTCCTCTCTCACCTTCTCTCCCACTCTCTACCGCTTCCTCACTTCCAAGACATGTGGAACTAAACTTCTCTTGTCTCGTAGTTCTCAGTGTCCTGTCAAGGGGTGCAAACCGGTGCCTGAAGCTCTCACTGATAAACGGCTGTTACGAGCGTAAACAAAAAAGTAAAAAAATATATTTACGATATGCCACTCAATTCCATATTTCATTTTTTATGTCACTCGCAGCATCGTTAGCCTTTCACAAAACAAAATTTGTAGTCCCGACTTCCATGGCTCCAGTTGCATGTCTTCGTCACTTCATAGACTGCGGCCTAAAACGAGGCGAAGCACTTACGGTCGAGTTTGGGATTTTGAAAACTCACGTCTCCTTTCCCACCGATTGAAAAAAGCCGCATTTTTGCTTACCTGAAACTTTCCGGTGAAACTCCTCGACCAGACGAGGGTGAAACGCTCGCCGCTGCTCGTGAACTTTCTTCACAAGCCTCGAAGCCATAGCGTCGTCATTGCAGTACCCGGCGCCGAGCACGAGCTCCTGCACGTCCGCGTCCGCTCTCTCAGCTACCGACCGGATCCAGAGTTGAGCGTTCGCGTCCCACGGCAGCAGTTCAATTCGCAGAGCGTGCAGCAGTGCATCGAAGTTGGCGAAATAGTTTGTTACGTAATACTCTGTCTGCATGGGAAAGCTCTCTGCCAGAAAGGCCGGCAGAAATGTTAGAGTCGGAGGGCGATCGGAAAAGTTGAAGCAGAACCTCCAGGCGGAGTCGCAGTCCCTGAGATGCTGCCAAACAAACTTTACTGTCGCGTCAGTCACCAGCCTCTCCGTGGACCATGCGATGCCTCTGTTCACCCTGTGGTCTCTGCAGTCGTGCAGCACAATCATTGCTTCGTCTCGATCTCCGAACTTCAAGAAAGTCAGCGCTTTAAGCGCCTCTCGTGCTGAGCGAGCGCAGTCGGGCAGGCGGCTGATCTGGGCAAGGAGCGTCCCTCGCGTATCGCAGCTGCCGTCATGGGAGTTCAACTGCAGCAGACTGTCATAAACCGCGTCGAAAATTTCGTGATAATCGAGGTACTCACAATATTGCTCAATTTTTTTGTGGAAAATAAATGGCAAAATCTGGAACGGATGAAACTGGAATCTGTCCATGCCACCCACAGTTCCCAGAGTGCCCACGAATTGCCTTAGCAGCTCAGGCAAATCCGCAATGACGTCTCTCAATACATGTGCAACATCCTGAGCAGTGCATCCGTCAGCACCTTTGAGATACAAGGCTGCGTCTTGCAGGAAGAAATGCTCCATAATCCTACCGTCCGTACTGCCATCAGTACAGCTACTATTCACATTATCTAGTAGCATCTGCAGCGAGTCTCTGGTGAGGCTCACAAGATTTCGCTCATGCCAACGGTCTGGTTTAGTCTCCTCCAGCATTCGGAACGTGATGGTCTTAGCATGATAGGCCTTCAGACCCTTCACTTTGCGGCCGATAACCTTCTTTATCAAGTACTTCAGTGTAACAAACAGCTGGCCCTGCACTGTATTGAGGCTCCGCAGGAGACGCTTCTCCAGAAATGTGGTGCTCACGCGGAGTTGCTGGCCTGCTTGATTCGGAGGAGCCGCGTGCACCACGTGACAGGGCGTCGAGGCCACATCGTTGCGGAGTGAGCGCAGCACGGACTTGGTCAGGTTGAACTTGGCGACCCTAGCAGGACAAGTTGGACCGATGGCTGGGTAAGAGCAGACGCGACAGGCGGAGACACGGTCAGTCGCGGGCCTCAAGGACGACCCCACTGTTGATGCTGCCGGACTTGATGCTGTAAATTTTTTGTTAAGGGGAATATTTGGCTTTCAGATGAAAGGCTGGGAATACAGTCCTAAGAAACTATGAAGAGACAAACAGGAAAAATAAACAAAAAATCTTACCGAATCCGGAGCAAAAAATGTGTCCATTAGTGTAATCCAGCTGTTCCGCCTCCATGGAATCGCAGTGACACGAGTTCTTCAGATGGTACAATCTGCCCGCGATTAGCTGCATCACGTCAATGTCAGACTCGACATCATTTTGCCATTCAGGCTGGTCAAACTGTTGCCCCAGCCCTCGGAGTAGCTGCCAACAACGTAGACTCCACCATGTATCCTGCGCTGCAGAATGTCTTGCAAAGCATCGGCAACTGCACTCTGCAGGGCGGCTCTGGATTGCACAAAACCGGCCCTGGTGAGCATGGAGTGAAGCTGCTCACTCAGTTCGCTGTCGCTTGAAGGGCATCTGAAATGATATACATTACTTTCTTAAGTATTGCTGAAGCTGAACCCATGAACTTAGTGGCCTCTTCAAAACTCACCGAAGATTGGTCGCAATTGCTAAAGAATTCAATGGAGCTCTGCCGCTCCGAACAATGTTGCTGCTGCCTTTTCCGCGGGGAAACTGCTCAATAAGATGGGCCTCAAGCAGCTCTACAATTTTCCAGTGCCCGTTTTCCGACGCAATTTGTATCGCCGACGAACCCGTGATAGTGAGAAGACTGGCGTCTGCCCCGGCCTTGAGCAGCGAGTTCACCACCTCGTGGTGGCCATTTTTGGACGCGACGTACAGTGAGGACTCTCCGGTTAGCCGTTGATGATCAACCAAGGCTTTAGCCTTGAGTAGGAGTCTCACCACCTGATTTTGGCCTTGTTGCGAAGCTGCGTAGAGCGGCGAAATGCCATTTCTAATTGGAACGTCAACATCGGCTTGAGTCTCAACGAGGAGCTGAACGACCTTGTCATGTCCGTTTTGGGACGCCATGAGCAGAGGCGTTGCACCAATATTCTGTTGCAGATTGACATTGGCTTGGGCTTTGATGAGCGCTTCAACCACTGTAATGTGACCGTACCCTGCTGCTATGTACAGAGGCGACTCACCGCTGGCTCTGCACAGATCAGTATTCGCTTGGCCCCTGACGAGAGCCTTGACAGCCTCCAGGTGACCGTTCTTTGACGCCATATACACAGGCGAACAGCCTTGCGCATCGGTGCAATCCAATTCAGCTCCGGCTGCGAGGAGTGCCTTGACGATTATGTAGTGGCCATGCCGCGATGCGGTGTGCAGAGGAGAAACATTGGTTGTCTTCTTGGCGTTCAAATTTGCACCAGCTTTGATCAGGCAGCTGACGATGCCCAGGTGACCATTCTGAGCGGCTATGTACACTGCCGTGCTGCCCATTTCTGTACAGAGATTGACATTGGCCTGCGCATCAAGGAGCGAGGTCACCACTTTTTCGTGACCGTTCTGTGAAGCAATGTACAGAGGTGTTGCGCCAGACTTGACTTGGGTATCGACACTGGCTCTAGCGCTTAGCAGCAATTTCACTGCCAGGTGATGGCCATTTTGCGAGGCGATATACAGTGGCGTGCAGCCTTTGCTATCTGGCTGATCAACATCGGTTTGTGCTTCGATGAGCAAGCGAATGATGCGATGGTGGCCATGTCTCGAGGCAGCCAGCAGGGGAGAAACCCCATCGGTATTGGCCAAAATAGTGTCTGCCTGAACCTTCAAAAGCGACTCCACAATTTCCCAGTGACCGTTTTGAGCTGCCAGGTACAAGGCCGTCGCGCCGCTCGAGGAGTCCTGTTGGTCGACATTTGCGCGCTCCCTGATGAGCGATCGCACTATTTTAAGGTGACCACACTGGGACGCAATGGCAAGAGGCGTTTCACCATTTCGCCTTGGTAGATCTACGCTGGCTCGCGCTTTGATTAGCGCATCCACGACCAGACGGTGCCCGTTTTGTGCTGCGATGTAGAGCGGCGATTCTCCTGTGGCTTGCTGAATGTTGACATTGGCGCCCGCACGTATTAGCAAAACGACGACCATGTGGTGGCCGCCTTGAGCAGCAGCGTGCAGGGCCGACTCTCCAGTGGGTCGCTGAAGGTTTACGTTAGCATCGCCCTTTATGAGAGACTCCACCACTTTTGTGTGCCCGAATTGTGATGCGATGTACAAAGGCGAGCAGTGAGTCATTTCTTGAAGATTGACATCTGCCCGAGCTTCGATAAGCAGGTCGGCAACTTTGCAGTGACCATTCACCGACGCAGCGTGAAGTGCCGACTCGCCCGTCTCTGTCAGAATGCTTAACTTGGCACGGGCTTTAATGAGTGACCGAACCACTAGATGATGACCTTGCTCAGATGCAATGTAAATCGGTGTAAGTCCTGAGTATATCGGCAGATTTACATCAGCTCGAGCTTTGATCAGCAAGTCGACAACTTTGACGCAGCCGTGACATGACGCAACATAAATCGGAGTTGCGCCAAGCTTTGTCTGAAGATTCACTTCCGCACCGGCCTCGATGAGTGACTGCACCATCAAGTGCTGTCCATTCTGTGATGCAACGTGCAGCGGCGTTGCCGCCTGTTCTGGTTGGTGATTGACATCCGCTTGCGCTTTGATAAGCGAGTCCACAACCTGAAAGTTGCCTCGCTGAGATGCGATGTAGACAGGGGTCATACCCCTTTTGTTACTTAGATTGACGTTGGCACTGGCCTGGATGAGAAAGTCGACGACTTTCAGGTGACCCTCCTGCGAAGCGGCGTGCAGTGGGGAGTCGCCGTCCTCATCTTGAATATTGACATCCGCTTGAGCCTTGACGAGCAGTCTCACAATCTTGCCGCTGCCACTCTGCGCAGCCAAGTACAGAGGAGTCTCGCCCAAGTCCATTGCCACATTGATATCCGCCTGCGCCTTGATCAGGATGTCCACCATTGCTACCTGCCCAGTCAAGCAGGCGAGATGCAGCGGTGACAGACGAACACGCTCATCCGTGAAGCCGGTCAGTTGATCAATAGCTGTGAATCACTTCCGGACCGCATGAAGAATGAGCTGTATGTCGCCAGAGGCAATCGCCACCAGAAACTCTTGTTCAGTTGGCTGACGTCTGTGAGCGGTCGCTGCAGTGGCACCGGCAGCGTTCATGAAGGCAGTTGTGAAAAAATTATCCCTCACCGGACATTCGAATGAAGATGAGGCTGACTGGCTGAGACTCAGCCCGAGTAAGTTTTGACGAGTAGCAGGTCTGCTATAATATCAGTGTCTGGAGCCAAGTAATTGCAAAATCTAGCTAGCAAGCAGGCATATGTATGCTTCAAGAGGTGGTGGCAGAGAACTCTTGCCAATTTTTCTAATTGAACGTTTGCGACGGAAAATAAGCGTACACTTTCAATGCACATTTTGGCCTCCATTCCACTTCTGCTCTACACCCCTTTCTCTCTTCTCCGCTTGTGCGCCAAAACACACAGCCATGCTAATATTACGTGTTGTGACTTTTGAATACACTATTGAAGGCGAACAGACGAAAACGCTCAATTGAAGTTTGGTTGTACTCGTAATTACTGAGAATGCGAGGGGGGGGGGGCTAAAGAGCTCTTGTGCGAGCCTAGATAAACTAATTTGCCAATTAAGTATTAATTGACTTTTTTCCATAAGAAGCGGGGGTGTTGAACGTACATTTATAAGGAGAGATAGATAAGAGCCGGGAGGAACGGGGGGCTGGCGTACATGGGAGCCGAGGCATTGAAGGCATTGAGCAATTAAAGATGAAGGTGGCTGGTTAGGCAGATAGCGAAAAGTATGTGCGAGGGGAGCAGGCGCAACTCCCAGGCGCAACTCCCATTTCGAGGAAGGACGGGAAACCTCGTTTCTTGGAAAATTTTCAGGTATTCCGAAAAAGTACACTACGGAGATGGGAAGTTTTTAT